>OZ034969.1:32883100-33185600 GCA_964030785.1 Siderastrea siderea
CTGCACCTGCCAGCTTCTGCGCTTTTCTAGAAAACCGTTGTAAAAGAGGCCACCAGTACTTTCTCGGGTATGTATCCAGGACCACAACTCTGCATGGTTGCCTATAGGACTGAAGGAAGCGCAAGACTGGGCCGACTAAAACATTTGGCGGAAAAACATACGGACGCTGCATCACTGTCGAAAACTGAGTCAAATCTTGCGCTAACAAGTTCACACCTATCGAACCAGGCGAAGGAAATGGCGTGAAATGGGGGAGAGGACGCCCCAGCCTATCAAGCATGGCGTTGGAATCGAGGGCCATCAGATCACACGTGTGGCCCTGTCCACCACCGAACCTCAGTTGTACTTCATTCCAGATCTCCAATGTGAGTGTATAGTCTAAAGATGACAATCTGCGAGAAGGGGCGTCCGCTGGATTTTCTTGAGACGGAACGTACAACATGTGCAGTAGGATGTTCAGATCCATAGTAGTAAAAGAACAAAGCCTTTATAGCATTGTTCAAGTCACGACCTTTACCTCCTTGATTATTCCATGCATACATGACTGCCAGGTTGTCAATCATTACATCGACGCGACAATCCTTGACAAGGTCCTTAAATGCATGTAAGACCTTATTCACAGCAATGGCCTCCCTAGTCGCAATGTCCAACATCATCTCATCCTTTGACCAATAATCAGATGTTTCCTGCTTCACAGGTGTGGAAATGACCCCTCCCCATCCAGTTTGGGAGGCATCCGTAGCTAACTCAATCTGAAGATGTCTCTCTTCACGCCAAGGAAGGGGGTCGTCCCACTCTTCTAGAAAAAGCCAATGGGCAATTTCATCGCGCAGAGCACCCTGGACCGCAATTGGTTTCAACGTGCGCATACCGATAGAAATTGCCGCTAACATCTCCCTGGTGAACAGACGGGCCGCCGGAACCGCAAGGGAGAAGGAGACACATTTACCCACCAATCTCTGGAGCGTCTTGACCGATACATAACGTGAGCTTAACGTTTCCCGGATGAGCCCTACAAACTTGCGCTTCTTCTCTGGGATCAGGCGGAAAACTTTGCTACCGGAGTCTATCAAGAAACCGAGATAAGGGACCATCTTCTGAGGAATTAAAATTGACTTTGATAAAGCAAGGAAATACCCTAAGCGTACCAAATGAAATGCTACGAGAAACACTGCTGATTTAGCAGCCGCGAGGTTGCGCTCATCAATAGAATCTAAAGTGTCATATTGTCCCTTGTCAAGCGACACCTGGAGCTGGCCATTATGTCTATCATCGATATACAAGAGACACGGAACACCTAAGGAGCGTAGAAAATTTGACGCCATAAGGCCCGTCGAGTGATATACATAAGGTGAGATTTTCCAACCAAATGGTAGTGTATTATAGGCAAAAAACCAACCGCCCCACTGGATACCAAAATACGTGCGGCTTTCTTCAGAAAGCAAGAGGTGGTCATATCCTGACTTGTCGTCTAGAACTGTCTGATAGGAATCCTTGAAGACATACCGGGGTAAGTCGGTCACTTTGTCCAACGAGAAAGGCTTCTCCAGCATCCACAGGTTTAAATATCGCGCATCGTGACACAGTCTCGGCTTCGTAGGCTCAACTGTTAACGGTAAAACGATATGAGGTGGACTTACTTGACCAACCTTGCCCACCAGAGAAATCGCACCGGATTTCAGGCGACTTAGTAGCGTTGTTCTAACAAATTCTCCGAACTGTTTGCACGATACGTTATTCTTAAACAACCTGTGGGGTGGCTGATCAGAATCGTAACGCTCTCCCTTAAACGTTCCTTTAAAATGTCTGAAATATGGGAATATTGACACCTTATTCCCAATCCACGACAACACCTCTTCCTGTTGTAAAGAAGGAGCTAATTTTGCGATTTCTGCCCAATTAGCTGCCTGTTTGTGGAGCTCCCCTGCCATAAAATGATCAGGATCTCGGAACAGTAGCTCATCTACGTGCCCAACAACCTCTCCCTTTTCAACTAGACGGGCTTTCTGCCCCAACCGGTCATTTCCTGTCCACTCACTGCTGACCGATACGGGGTTTCCCCTTATGTCTACCCACTGTATCGCACCTGCGCAAACATCAGCATTACTGATAAGGTTGTCAAAGTTATCATCTTTTTCCCATGACCAGAATATCGCCTAAAGGGAAAAAAGGAAAGGAAAAAAAAAAAAGAGGAATCTTATTTACATGTACAAAGACCCCGTACAAGTCAGCAGAGAGAGGACAGCTTTGACCCAGTATGACCGGGAGGGTGTTGAGATACCCCGTTTTCAAAACTCTCAACTCTCTGTGACCAGAGTACAGTCGAAGTAAAATACCGGAAAGTGAAAAGGAAGGGATATTCGCACCAAGGGCAAATCCCAAGAAAAAAAAAAAGGGAGAAAAGAGGGGTATTGGGTTTAAGTAGGTATAGAAGCATATATTTATTTCACTCCTCTGTGATGTTTAGTTGCTCACTTGAAAACCCTCATGTAAAACTTTATTAACTTGACACAACGCCTCGCATTGGATTAAATCAAACAACAATCAACTCCAAGATCCATTTAATTGTACTTGTTACAATCAAGAAAAGAATATATACGTATTTGTGGAACAAAAGGAAAAAAGACGCCTTGCTTCTATTTAATTCCAGATTCTCTATTGCTTATTGTCCCTAGCGCGACCAGGGGTCGCCGGGGGCTTTTGCTGCATATCTCTTCTCGCGTAACACCTTGCCATAATGTGGCCGAACTTTCCACAAAAATAGCATTGGACTGGGGCACTACTTCTCATGCCACGCCCCCTGTACGGAACATCACTACTGCGCCCACGGTGAGACGAACCAGACCATGGGCCCCCTGTGCCCATCGCTTTCTCCACCTTTGCGACAGCTTCATACACTTTAGTGTGATCTTTATCCCCTAGAAGGCGTAGAATGAGAGCCCGGAAGTGCTCTTTTGGAAGGTCCACTTTTCCTCTAGCTGTCTGGTACACCAAACGGTAAAATTCACGTTTCTCATCCTGATTATCCCGGGATGTATTCTGGAGGGTTTCTAGGATGTCTATCGCCTCAAACTTATTGAACTCAGAGAGCGGCCGTGCTGCATAGTCCAACATCTTCCTTATTACGGCAGCCACTGAGAGCCTTGTCAGTTCATCAAGAGACTTTTGGAGGACAGCAAAGTTTTTCTTTAGAGTCTAGAATAATAAAAAAAAAAGAAGGGGAAAATTGACTTAATGTACAACATCACCCTCACAGGTCCTTAACAACCCCAAAATAAAGCAAAACCGTGCCATTCTGTGGTGAACTCTCACCCCATTGCTTTTCTTGTTACCCTGGGGAACTATTACCTATTGCCTGTACATAGTGAACTCGCATCTCTTTTTATGGTGAACTCTCACTCCATTACTGTTTTCTCATGGTGACCTCTCACCCATTGCTCTTTATCTTTACTATGGTGAACCCTCACCCCCATTGCTCAAAAATTTTTTTTTTCCCACGGTGAACTCTCACCCATTGCTCTTTATCTTTACTATGGTGAACTCTCACCCCCATTGCTCAAAAATTTTTTTTTTATGGTGAACTCTCACCCATTGCTCTTTATCTTTACTATGGTGAACTCTCACCCCCATTGCTCAATTTTTTTTTTATGGTGAACTCTCACCCATTGCTCTTTATCTTTACTATGGTGAACTCTCACCCCATTGCACTTTTCCGTGGTGAACTCTCACCCATTTTAACTGTTCCTGGTGAACACTCACCCCATTGCCTTTATAATACATATACATTTTGTCACTCAAAGGTGAAGTTTGACACCATCTTACAGCTATTGTTTTGCTTTGGTAAATTTTCAACATTCTATAGAAACGTCAAACAACTACCAGCGGTACGCCGCCGCTAACAGTTTTGAACATCAATAACAACAACACAACAAAAGAATAATAACCGAGCCGATAACAAACATTCCCATATCCACGAGAAAATATACACGCTACCGACGTTAACAACATATAGTCACCCATAAAAAACCCGCCAAGATCCGAAATACACTCGAATTACCGATAAGCTTAATAACAACAAACAACAAAAAAAAAATGACTAAAGCGCGAGCAATGAATAAGCGGGAAAGCCGAACACAAGCAAAGAAGAAGACAAATAAAGGGTTGCCGCCCTTGTCCCTGCTCGTAATTTATAAAAAAAAAAGGACACATAAACGACAAAAGTAAACATATTCTACCTCCAACTCTCCGGGTTGAGCTTGTCCCACAGCTTGTTGAGGTACTTGAGCCGCGGCTTGTTGAATTTCCTGAGCCACGTGTTCGGCCGCCGGCAAAGCGTCCTGTCCAACAACTTGTTGAACTACTTGAGCTACTAGACCACCGGCCGCTTGAGCTGCTAGTTCGTCGGCTGGCTGAATTCCTTGGGCAACCGGTGGAGTGGCTTGAGCAGGGGCTCCTTGTCCTGCAGGATACTGTACGTCCGCCATTAAATGAGAAAAGAAGGAAACACGAGGAACGGAAAAGAACGATCCGCACCGTACGGCAGTTGAGCCAAAGTGATAATTTATTCATGTGCACTAATCTTATATGCGTTGCTTTAATGTATGCAGTGTGAATAGCGCTAGAAAAGCTTTTCTACCGCTTACACGCGTGCTGTCCACGCTCGTCCACGCAAAAGGAATTATGAGCATGCGCAAATCCGTAACTTGAAGAATTTTTATTTTGGTAACGTGAAGAAAAAAGGTGGGTTTTGAGGCATTCTCAAACGCTAATTGCGCGTGTTCCACTCGGTGAAATTTTTTTAAAATTGGAACATTTGTAGAATTTTTGTGTTCTTCAGTCATAATAAAGTAAGAGTGATTTTTGTACATGCACTTCTGCATTAATCGTCAAAAAGGAAAGTTTACTATTCTGGCAAAACTTATGTGCAAAATTTCTCACAGCTTTGCCAGCTGAGACTTCTGAAACGACAACATCTTTACAACAAAAACAGGGAAAATTCACCGTGTAAAAACCAAGAAATGACGTGAAGAAACTGGGTAAGCTTGAACAATGAGCCAAACAACTATATCAGTGGTTGCAATGGAAACGGGCCAGGCCCAGAAAATGGGCCTTTTTCCAAAAGCATAAAGCTTAGGCTAGTTGCTTTTGTAACTTTTCTCTAGTGAAATGTAAATCAATGTCCTGAAAATCGTCAAGAAAGTTATGTATATTTGTCTCTTGAAACTGGTGAGGAACTGTATGGGGCCACCTTAAAGGCAAAAATTAATTAAAAACCCCGTGATTAACAAAACGGTGAATTTGTTGAAAATTGCAACCGCATATTTGAGAATCATATCCTATCTACTATACAGGGATTGCGCATAAAAACCCTTTTCTTGTCACCGATTCTTCATATAATGATACCCTGGGGCCCAGTTCTCGAAAATCCCGATAACTTATCGGACCCAATATGTATTTCTGGCCCCAAAGGTTTCTTCTTTTTAATCTTCTCAAAAACACTCGTGGTCACCGCTTCGTGCCTCAATTTCGTTTGAGAAGACGAACAATTTCATTCTTAATACTAGCGGGGATACTGCAGTTTTATACAGAGAGGCCCTGCAAATACGAGCCCAGACGGGCCATAAAATGTAGGCCTCATTAAATCAGGGAGTAGGGTCAAATAATGATGGCCTACAAAAGACAAGAAAGCCGAACGGGCAATTTACCGGCCGTTCTGACCCTCCCCACCCCTAGGTTTTACAAATGTTAGCGCGATCCTTTATTTATACGAACCGGGGTGACGAAAAGTGTGATTGTGTGACACAATATTTTGACTATAGCGTTACTAGATGACGTAATGTTTATACTCTGATGACTCAGCTTATCTTTCTTATCACTTTATTTCTGCTGAAAAACGCAAATTCACTGAAACGTTGAATGTCGGTATAAATTCGTCCACATCTGAGAATGCTTACACAGGGACGACAAAGTATTTACTGTTGTGCTTAGACCGTAAATACAAACAGTGAACATACCAGTAGAATCAAATTATAACGCTTGATAAACACGAGCTTGAGCAGATCGTCAGAGTATGGGCACGTTAAGGCATGTCTCATGACGTGATGTTTAAGAGGCCGATTACATGAGGCGGGCTGGCCCGGTTAGCCGGGCTGGCTCGGTTTGCGGGGATCTCGGCACGTCTGTGAAACATTAAAAATCAACTTTGCGATTACATGGAAAACTCTAAGCCCGGCTAGCTGGGACTCCAGCATCGCTGCCGGGATCTCGGCTAGCCGGGCTGAAAATTTAACATGTAATCGTGATTGCCGGCCGGGCCAGCCCGGTTAGCCGGGCCAACACTTTCTCGACAATTTCGCTTCACTGAGAGCAAAATGGCTCACCAGAAGATCGATATTTCTCTTTCTATATAACACATAAAGGTTTACCAGACCACAAGGCTGCGTAAAACTGAAAATAATACACCAAAATAATGGATTAGCGAAAGTAAAAACACTCGATTCATGCTCATTGATGTAGCTATCTTTTTACACGACAGCTTCTAAATTTAGCCGCAGGCGGGCTGGCTCGCCTTATGTAAACCGGGCTTTGCAGTCATCTCGGTACACCGAGCCAGCCCGGCTCATGTAATCGGCCCCTAAATGCGGTTTGCTAACCCGGGAATCCCCTTGCAAAAGTAAACAAGTTGACTCGGAATTCATAACGAAAACGAATTACCTCAAACCCAACCAAGGCAACAGCGAACACCACACGTAAACCACACGCATCGCTCGATAACAGGAGCCATAATCGGGGATGGAGACCGTAACTAACTGCCATTTTCAGTATTGGCGTTGGCCCCATCGAAAAAGACAAATGTGCTATTTTTAGAAAAAATTGCGCCATCGCACGTGACACACGCGCGTGTGTGTTGCGAGGACTCCGCGCAGAGAAAAACAAACAAAATGGCGTCGGAAATTACCTTTGTTGGAGATGAATAAATTCAATTTCTGTCATCAGTGTCATTTCCTAATTTGAGGCAAGTCCTTGGGGAGAACTTTCTGGATAGTGACTCTGGATATGAGGATTATACAAGTGATTCCGATGATGGCAGTGAGAATATTTTAGAAAAATCCTGTGACGAAGATGTGTCGGACATGTCGGACGAGGATTTCCCCGTTAGACGGAAGAAACGTTTTACGGGCAAAAATGGCGTCGAACTACGAAAAAATCAGATGAGAAGGAGAAAGATGAAGTGAAACTCCATGCTGCCCTAGTACTTAATATTACTTTCTGGGCAATTTACGAACCTAGAAGGGATACATAGCGCAGTGGATGTGGCAAGGGTTTCAACGACAGAATGAGCTTAATTATTTTTCTCTGCCAGCAACCCGGCGAGCAAAATCACTTTGTATCGAAGCAAGATTAAGAAGAAATTACGACGACTGAACGTCACTGAGACACACATCTAAGTTGTTTCAGAGTGCTTGATTTCTTAGGACGAAAAGAAACTGTAGAAATAGAATTTTAAGCATTTAGCGCTTTGTTTACAATTTCTTTCATCGTCCAGTCAATCACTTGTTCTTAAAATTTCACAAACAGCAGGTTTCATACGGAAGGCTTTGACTCCGAAATATCGAGACAAGACAAAATAAAGCACAGTAAGATTGGAAAGAAGCATTTAATAAAAATTGTCACACTTTTTATGGCGAGTCAGTACAAAAATCATGCAACAGTCTGAACGACAAGCATTGAACAAATCCAGTACCAGAAAAGGCGACATTTTTTGGCTATACCACACAAAATTGACACTGGTTTACCTGTACTCGTTGTGGCTCTATCTGTGTTCCCTTGAGCAGCTCCAGACATTTAGACACAAGTCGGATGCCATGTAAAATACGTTGAATCGCTTTCACAGTTGTTTGAGTGTTATTTTTACCATTCCGTCGGCGGGCTCTAAACTAAGAAAAACTGCGTTTTGTGGTTTGCGTTTAAAAAGTAAGATGGTGAATTCTAATGTTCCTCACCTCCGTAGTCTTGTTTCCGTGAGCTGCATAGTAACTATCGTTCAAGTTTGATTATTAATCCTGTCTTCAGTTCGATCAAACAAACACATGATGGCTCCGTTGTCAGCGTTGTGCGAACGGAACGATTTCAAACTAGTTCATTTGAACTCCCGCAGCCATAACGGTGAGATCGTACAGCTTCAATCAGCTTTGAACGACGATTACAACAATTTTCAGGAAAAATCAAACACGTACCACATTTCAGAGCCCATAATTGGGAGATTTTTCCCAGACCTTGTGCTTGTACGTTCACTTCGGAGCAGTTTCATTGATTCATTCAGCTCCGCAAAGAAACGCTGCAACACTTCGCAAGGTTTTGGCGCCTTTTTCGGTCAGTCATGTGATCGCGATCGATTCTTGTTCCCTTTTATCTCGGAGTTTCTCTCTCTCTTTTTCTCTGTCTTGATTTTATAGCAATTAGTGATTGCGTTTTTAATAATAAAAACAATTGTGTACTCGGGCATACCGGATATCAAATAATTATAACCATCTTGGTCATATCCAGCACGCCCTCGTTGTACGCAAATTTGCGTGTAGCCACGCTCGTTTATGACGTTGAGGGTGGCGCAATTTTTTCTAAAAATAGCACATTTGTCGTTTTCGATGGGGCCGCGTGGACCCCGCGCTTACGGTCTCCGTCCCCGACTATGGCTCCTGTCGATAATATTCAGTAATTTTCTATCTTAAAGAATTGTAACAGCTACCTTAATAATTGATCTCCTTATTAATGACCGATTCCTTCGTCTTTATGCAATCAAATTAACTGCTCCCCTCAAATAAACACTCATCTCTCTCCCTTCTCAAGAACTATGATGTATCGATGGTGCAATCCACTAATTGCATCATCATACTAGTGCCAATCCCTTCTCTTCCTAAGCCACCGTTCCTTACCGCACTACTAAGCTGCAAACTCAGCTGTCGTTTCTCTCCTCTGCAAATACAGGTTACCCAATGAGAAAACTTACAATCCACTGCGGAAACCGTCCCCCCATAAAACGCCAAGGGAAACTGCCTCTCACGCAACACAATATTACAAAACGCAACTTTCAAAGCAAATCACATTCACAGAAGCGTGATATGGTCCTCACATTCAAAAATCCTTCCACTCCCACATTTTTACATCCCTCAAAATGTCAATCCCCATAACAAAACTCCTGCGCTAAAAAAATTTTACCATAACCACTAACTAGATCAGACAACACAGCCAATTTGGCATTCAATCCTATTAGCTGCTTTACTCAGTTGCGCATGCGTTATACAAGACAAATACTGAAACCCCATAGTTAACAACCCTTCGCCGTTCATATCTTAAATACTGTAAATTAAAAGACAAAAACACACGAAGGTAACATTCAGCGGACTAATATGCGCATGTGTCTTATATAAGACAGTACCGCTCTTGAGTGCCCTTACCACAAGCTTTACAACACTTTGTTCGTATGTTAAGCCAACTGACCATCAAGAAAGGACCGTGTCCATTTTAAAAACCGGCGGTCGCCATATGGCCGGTTATAAAGAGCCATTAGTATTGCCCGGTGCTGATGGGGTAAATTTCTAAAGAAAAAAGTTGGGACTCGAACAAGTGATCCTTGTTCCATTGAGAGAATGACTGAGCTTTCGTTGGGTCACGAAAGGAAAGTTAAAAAAAAATAGGAATTTGCATGGACGCAGAAGGATATGATGTTCGTGTTAAGGGGGTGATTGCAGCGTAAAGTGCTCGTTTTCCCTCTCTTGTTTACATGCAGATAGACCTCGATTTGTCCCTCTAACACTAAGACTTGGGACTGCATCTCGTGCGACATTGCCTATCTATCTCATTGCAAGTTTGAGAGTGGTCCCTCTAACACTGTGACTTGGATTATCTCTCTTGCTTTTTCCTCATTAGCGAGCAACATTGCCTTTTCAACTTATTGCAGTTTGAGAATGACACTTTAAAGGCCTGTTTATACAGAGCGCGACCACGATCACGAACGGGACCATTGCGACTTTTCGCTCGAAAGTTTACACGAACCACCGTTCATACAGAACGCGGTAATTTGGGCTGTGACAGTCGCAATGCGTACTGCCGTGCACCATCTCATGAAAATGGCAGCAAATGCCTCAGACACAAATTCTGATGTCATTTTGGCATTTTACCTCCTCACACGGAGGAGGAGAAGGAAGAGGAGATACAGGCGTATATCTGTACACCCGATTTTACAGAAGCGTCATATTTATGGCAAATACCACCACCTAGTAAAGGAGCTTTTCTTCCACCCAGACAAGTTTCATCGTTACTTTAGAATGACAGAGGAATAGTTCGACTACGTGCTACTGGGACTGATAGAAGGTGATATTCGAAAGGAAGACACCAACTGGCGCAAGGCAATTACACCAAGATAGCGACTTGCTATCTGTTTGGGGTGAGTTCTGCGTGTCACCTGGGCCGAATTACACGAAAGCAAAAGAACTGATTGGTTGACAAGAAATAGCTCATGCGACCATCGCATAAGAATTCGCTCTTGAGGCCATCTCTGCGACTTTCCGCACGAACTAATTTCCAGCCACGTTTGTTGTCGCCTTTGGTATGAACGGATTCATACAAATTGCTTACACGCAATCCAATGTGAACGCCGCGTTCGCGTTCGTGGTCGTGCTCTGTAGTAAACAGGCCTTCAACGACTGATAAATTGTCGCACTGAGATCATAAATGAATAGCACTACTTAAACACATTTTCCTATTGCTGAGTGCTTCGACCTGTCGAAGGGGCCAGGTCGAACGGACTGAGTTAGCTCTTTTTTGTAACACTTTGAAAAGTCAAAAAATATATTTGCATTAGTAGAAAGCAAAAAATAATGGCTCAGGTTTGTCAAAAATTACTCTCTGAGGGCACTGAAACTATTGATAAGTGATTTGCATTCGGACACCCAGGGCACAAATGGGTTGCAGCCTGAAATAAATTAAATTGACCTGCTTTACTAAATAAATTATGTAGGCAGGTAGGCAGGCAGGAAGGCAGGCAGGTAGGTAGGTAGGCAGGTAGGTAGGTAGGTAGGTAGGTAGGTAGGACAAGGTAGGGATGTATGAGTTTTCTTTTTTAAGTTCCTCCCAGGTGTGTCAAAAAATATCGTTTGGTTTGTTCTCCCTTCAGAGATTTACTTGTTTTCTTCGTTTTGTTGGTCAAGGAGCATTTTCTGTCTAAACAAAACTGCATTGCCTTAATTTTAGCACTGGTTTAACCAAACACAGCAAAATCTCTGTCACTCAGCCCGAATAAATGAAACCTATTCAGTAGTGCACGGTGCTGTTTGTTCTAACTTGTGAGTATAAGGGCGAAGTGAAAAAGTGCCACATTAATGCAAAGTTAATGAGAGGTGGTGCTGATTTTTATGCTGTAGAGGATTGTTGGGTTTGATCTATATTTCGATTCATAACGTAATCTATAAACGTGTCTGACGCTGACTTAGGTGAAAATTAAAAACAACGTTCATGAAAACTTCAGACGATTGCCACTCAACGTTCGAGCAAGAAGTGCAAAAGTAAAGTTACCAAAAATACTCATAGTATGGTAACACTTTGAATACAGTTTAATTAAAAAAGACGCTTCATCTCAGTTCAAAACAAAATGGCGCCCGTTAGTTTAGCATATTTTTACGAGGTTTGACATACTTTTTTCGAGAATGCTTGAGAATTTTATCGCAGGTCACTTGAAGAAGTGAATTAAAGTGAGATGTTTCAAATAGTATTCGAAACGTTACCGTGCTATGAGCAGTATTTTAGTAGTAAGCAGTATTCTAGAAAGACCGGCCTACATGGCTGTTTCGAGTACCATAAAAATCAAACGGCAGTTTTCGTAAAGCCAATGGTTCGAACAAACTTTCATTGCAAAGGCCAAGTAATATGAGAACATTTTCGGGCAACCTATCGCTCAACAAGGCTGAGTTGTAAGTGGAGATTGTTTGTTGCGTGTATTACCACCTCTTCGCGCAACAAATTCTCATGTTGCAGAAAATAGACTTCGCTTGTACTTTTTGCAACATGCGCGGAGATAGTACTGCACGCGCAACAAACAATCTCAAACAATACTTGCAACGTAACAGATGTTGTGCGACAAGTTCCACGAAAATGTTGCCCGTACTTTTTACTTGGCTCAAGTTAAGAAAATAGAGCCTCCTTCACAGCGGTCAAACGCACGACGCGTGCGCAGTTCCCACTATAATTTTACAAAGGAAAATACAGACGAATGTCAAGAGTTTCACTTTAACCGCAAAACTTAACGCCGTTTCTGAAAACTTAAGCTTTTTACTTTGAGTATGTGTTGAAAATGAAGTGACTGTTATTCAAAAGTTTTGCCGGCGCGAAATTCGGTTTGCCGGGACATGTTACGCATCGTTTTCATACGAACTTCGCGCTCAAAAACTTTTGAACTGATTCAAACTTCAAGGCTCTGAAAGACCGGATGTGACGTAGCTTTTTGCGTTTGACTGCTGTGAAGGAGCCTCCAGGTTAGAGAGACACCATTTTTTAAAGGTTTCTAAATTCTAATGGTTTTGAGCAGGCCCATCACGGTTCCATGGTACCCGTTAGGGACCTTAAGCAACGAGAGCGCTGACCTCCCGGAAGTCACGAAGTAGAACCGAAAGAGAATGATTTCCTCTATGCGTGGCAAAAAAGAAACAAATAGGCTTCCGGTTGCGTCCTTGACGTCCGTGACATCAACGCTCTAGTAGTGTTGTTCGCTGATTGCTTAAGACGTCTTCGTAAGACAAACTGAAGTTGACAAAGTGGTTATGACAAACTCCAAAACGTTGGCAAACAAGTGCTTTGACATGACAAATCTCCACAAACAAAAAAGTCACAATTTGGTGGCAACTGCTTCCGTAACTTTTGTTTGTGCAAGTGCACTGCCGAAAATGTCGCTTTTTTATATTAAAGAGTCGGGTTCTTTTTTAGTGGATGGCATTTTGTGCAGTTGATGTTAAGTCACGTGAAGAGGAGGGGGGGGGGGAGGGGGTTGAGTGGTTGAAAGTAAACAACAGCCTAGTAGCCAGCGTTCCTTTTCCGTTCACTCCACTTGACAGTTATTAAAAGAACGTGTACATGTTAAGAGCGCTTGTCTGTAAAAATCAAACATAACGCGGCAAGGGTGGAAAATTCGATTTCTTTCATATTTTAATGTTAGATAGGTTAGGGTATAACTAAAATCACTGGATACTTTTTTTGGCAAAATATCCTTTTATTTCAAAGAAAAATGCAAATAACGAACTTCCGTTAAAATCGCCATTTGAAGCAGTAAATTATGACATCAATTTGAGGCGTTCGCGTGCAAAAACAAATGCCTCTGTCGTCTTTTAAACACTCAATTTTACTTTTGCAATCTCTCAAGAGCTTCAAAACTGATTTTGGTAGAAACTGCGTTGTTCTTTGTGTTTGAAATAATTTAATTTTGAAAGTATACATTTCTCATCAGGAAAAGTACTTCGTGAATTAAATTATTTTTCACCATGTGCTAAACCTTCAAATCGATTCAGCTTCTGGCTGTTGAATTAACAAAAGATGTTCCCAGGATTGCTGCAAAAATTTCTTTGGGCAAATCATTGAGAGCGACGCGAGAGCTTTTCAAAGTTCGTTAAAATGCAGGTTGTTTGACCCTTCTTGGCAACATTCCATTCGCGAGTCACGCACATATTTTGATGTGTTTCGACCCATATGAGATCGAAAACGTCAAACAGAAAAACAGTTCGAAATGCTCTTACCTCATTTGCTGTAGAGAACAGGACCAGAGGCCATTTCCGAGTGATTCTCTTGCCGT
Organism: Siderastrea siderea; assembly: GCA_964030785.1. NCBI lineage: Eukaryota > Metazoa > Cnidaria > Anthozoa > Scleractinia > Rhizangiidae > Siderastrea > Siderastrea siderea. The sequence goes on from OZ034969.1 coordinate 32,896,935, forward strand.
TCGACGTATTTTGGTCCTGTTGATGCCATCCAATGAACACCGCCAACTAGGTCAGTGTATTGTAAACGGTCGAACAGCTCAACAACAACCTTTCTTCCAAAACGTTCGACATCTTTCTACACTGTGACATCTTACTCAACGGTTCAGTTGCTGGTCAGTGTTGCTTAGGTGGCAATACACAAAAAGGTTTTTATCACCACATGTCGCCGCTAACGTGGCCAGAGTTCTATCTAGAGCCGCGTCACGCAATGCAAATCATCGGAATGGACATTTTACTAGAGGGTAGGGGAAGGGCAAAATCTGCTCTCATTCTTTTTAAACGGCTCAGGGTTCGAGAAATGGGAGGAACTAGTAATGGACCAAAAATACGAAACAAAATTAGTGCTACATTTAGGCACCTCAGCCTCCCGTGCCAGAATGCAGAAAAAGTAGTCACCTCTCGGTGTGAGTTGTAGGCATGCAAATAACAATGTTCGAACAAGAAAATAGCCAAAAAGGGTACGTGTACTAGCGTAAGTTAAAAACCTCTTCAAAACGTCGCGTCCAGAACATTAAAATCGTTTTTATCAGGGAAATTGCGATGTGACTAACTAGTTTGTGCTTATTGTTTTGGCTTAGAGGGGGGACCTCGGACCTTTTCTTTTTCACAAATCATACATATTTACATACATGAATTGCTTCGTTACACAGAAGACGGTTGTTGTTGGTTCCATTTTCTTGTTGTCAGAGTTTGTGGTTACAACAGCAGACGAATCAAAAGCTTGAAAACAATTGTTCCCTTACTTTCATGCACCAAGAATACCCAGGCCCGTAGAAGGGGGAGGGGGGGGGGGGGGCTCGAGTCTCCAGAAGTTTTGGAAGTTGAAAAAACATTACAATAAATGAGCCAAAAAATATATAATTAAAACGAATTAATGTGCAACGAATAGTCTTAAATGCTGATGCTAAAAGTTCCTTTTATTATTTTACAACCTTTAACAGGCTTTGACATCTGTTGAGTCACAAGCCACCGGGCAAGTGGGCTTCAAAAATCTACTAGCCCACCGCACATTTCAGTCGCCCAGGTTCCTTACCAATGTCTTTCTTCACCCATATCACCTTGACCCTGGCAGTATAGCTTTACTGTGAAGGACCTTAATGCCTTTAATAGCTAAGCGACTGCTGTGTATTTGCTGCAAGCTTTAAGCTCATCATGTTGTTTTAAAACAAGTCTAAGGAACAAAACTATTTTTATCTCACCAATCGAGTGATAAAAGTTACGTAAACGTTTACGAGAGTTAGGTAAAACAGGTCCGAGATTCGTAGCTTGGCTGTCGAAATGTTTCAGTTTTAACAAACCTTGTAACTTTAAGGGTCTCTTTTAAAACTGATGCTATAAATCTGGGGGATGTTGCCAACAACTTTGTCGGCGAAAAAGCAAACAGGAAGCAGCTTTTTGGCAAATTGTCAACGAAGGATGTCCCCAAAAAGGTGTCGTGTTTGACGAAATCGACACAAACTGTGGCATTGTGAACAGAGATAGTATCTATGTGCATGAGTGTGTATTTTGAAGGGGGGGAGGGGGGGAAGGCTTTGTCTAGGCCTATTTGCTCGAAGCATTTATTTCAGCCTTGGTGCGGGCCTTATACCACAAGTTACAAGTCAGTTTTTACAACGAACGCTTGAATACAATGACGATATGTCCCAGCCATCCTGCAAAACTTGGAATAGTGTCTAGCAGAAGCTGTAGCACAAGGGGCCGGGTCCCGGATCACGGTAAGGAAACGGGGAGTGGCCAAAAAGTGAAAGAGGACTGGGGAAAAAGGGATCTGAAATTATCTTACGCGAGACTGATTCGCTTGTAAAATTTGGGTCAGGTGAGTTTTATATTTGCTTGTGGTCTATCCGAATATTAGCCAAGTTATCGATGGAAGCATCACTCTTCTCTTCGTCCTCATTAAGGTGTATGTAGAACGTGAAAGAGGTAACAGACGATTAAGGGCAAGATGCTTGACGTATTTCTGTTATGATATCCTCATATCCACTATGATAAGTATGCTGGCTGCTGTGAGAGATCTCGCTCACTGGGAACCTGTCTCAGTAAGATTCGTAAACAGAAATTCAGGAACAGAACCTCATTTTTTGTTACCATGGTTACGTGCCATATTTCACAGTCTTCAAACAGCACTGGCGTGCTGTTAGAAGCCCCACTCATTAGTCAGGACACACCAATGTAGACTAAGTCAAACAGCTGACAAGAGAGCACAGTTAAAACCTTCGATTGCACCCATTTGTTATGAAGAGAGAACCCTTCCTGTCCAAAACTACATCCAACCCTTTAACAGCGAGCTGACTTTCACTCCTGATATAACTGTGCCTTGTACCGGTCCTGTGCCAGCTGAGAACCAGCAGACTGACACCAATGATCATAGGTAGAATACCCGCTCGTCAATTAACAAAAGGGAGCCCCTTGTAGTTATAGGTTTCCCCGTATTAAAGTTGCGTCTAGTTAATAATAGCGCCACTTCTGTTGCACCACTCACCTGTAACCATGTCTGTAAGCTTGTACAACGGTTGGAATTGCGTTTCAGACTACTAGACTAGGGTAGCAAATACAATTTTTAATGGTTGTAACAACACTGGTAATAAGTAAGAAAGACACACAACGCCATTAAAACCACGAATAATCCCTGCAATTAACACTGTATGTTATTTTACTTCACCTCAAAGGTTTTGCCCTTCCAATACCCCCTAAAATGCCTTTGATACGCATTGCGTGACAAACCAAATACGCACGCGGCGCCATCGACGTTTGGTCCAAATTCTGATAATGCTTTTGTGCACTGAAAACTGAGCAACACTCGTATTAAATCAACTGAACCGTTGAGTAATATGTCACAGTGTAGAAAGATGTCGAACGTTTTGGAAGAAAGGTTGTTGTTGAGCTGTTCGACCGTTTACAATACACTGACCCAGTTGGCGGTGTTCACTGGATGGCATCAACAGGACCAAAATACGTCGAACGGCAAGAGAATCACTCGGAAATGGCCTCTGGACCTGTCCTCTACAGGCAAATAAGGTAAGAGCATTTCGAACTGTTCTTCTGTTTGACGTTTTCGATCTCATATGGGTCGAAACACATCAAAATATGTGCGTGACTCGCGAATGGAATGTTGCCAAGAAGGGTCAAACAACCTGCATTTTAACGAACTTTGAAAAACTCTCGCGTCGCTCTCAATCATTTGCCCAAAGAAATTTTTGCAGCAATCCTGGGAACATCTTTTGTTAATTCAACAGCCAGAAGCTGAATCGATTTGAAGGTTTAGCACATGGTGAAAAATAATTTAATTCACGAAGTACTTTTCCTGATGAGAAATGTATACTTTCAAAATTAAATTATTTCAAACACAAAGAACAACGCAGTTTCTACCAAAATCAGTTTTGAAGCTCTTGAGAGATTGCAAAAGTAAAATTGAGTGTTTAAAAGACGACAGAGGCATTTGTTTTTGCACGCGAACGCCTCAAATTGATGTCATAATTTACTGCTTCAAATGGCGATTTTAACGGAAGTTCGTTATTTGCATTTTTCTTTGAAATAAAAGGATATTTTGCCAAAAAAAGTATCCAGTGATTTTAGTTATACCCTAACCTATCTAACATTAAAATATGAAAGAAATCGAATTTTCCACCCTTGCCGCGGAATTTTGATTTTGTCTGATTTTTACAGACAGGCGCTCTTAAATGCGAGTTTCCCAACAAGAAAAGAGTGGCTGGAAAAAGTGGCTAGAATAGGGTCAAGTTCAGTTTTCCAACTATTGTTGCAACGTTCACACTCAGTGCCAACAGAGTTTGTTAAAATTTGTCGCGAGAAAGCACGTCTAGGACACGAAGCAAAGCAGGACCATTTGAGTCTAAAGAGAAATTTTAGCATACACAACAACAAAACACTTTGATAAGTAATGTTGTGGGAAGAACAAGGAGAACAAAAATCCGTCACTTTAATAACGAGTAATCACACACCCCGTTGACGTATTCAATCTGTAGTCATTTTTCGGAATGTCAGGACCTCATCGACTGCACAATGTAAAAAAAAAGAAGACAAAGATACAGTCAGTGAGTGGTCATAATAACAAATGATCTTTTAAGAGGAAAGCTCCCGTCACTACAAGTGGTTTTCAGGGAGGTCCTCTGAAAAGTAAAAAGTAATGAAGGAACTTAAGTAAAATCTTCGATAACGACAGTAACAGTAATAATAAACAAAAATAACAATAAACAATACCTTTAAAAATATATCCAGTCTACGGTATTCAAATAAAATACTAGTAATCGATTTTGTGGTAAAGAATCTCTCTTGGCTTTTCGTAATTTATATATTAAAAAACTGTACGTGGGATTGGAGCCCTCAGGTCTCGCGGGAGGGATGACCAGTCCAAAATTGATTGACAACAGGTGGCTCTTTTACCCCATTACTCCGTGTTGGGCTTTAGTAGTCGTAATAGAGAGCCGTTCCGTGTTTTATAGCCACCTTCTGTGTTTTTATAGCCATGTTCTGTGTTCTTATAGCCATGTTCTACGTGTTTTGTGGTCATGTTCATGTGATTATAGATGATAAAAGTCATATATTTGATCTGTTGTCCGCTCCCACTTATTGTCAAGTCAATTAACGCATCAGCGAGCAGGTGAACTCCTTTGTAAAACATACGAATTTATGCCTACTCTCACCCCCCTCCTTCCCCCACCCAACCCCAACTCCCTCACCCGCTGAAGTCAAGCTGATGAGTTGCTCAATGTGTCAGGATGTGGATGGTAATGTGCGAGTGATGTCCCCTATATAAAAAATTCCTTTCCAAAACCCGTGAAAGTCGCTGAACAATCATTCTCTTCCACTCCCCCTCCAAAAAAGAAAAAAAAGGAAAAACCCATAACAATCACGCTTGAAGTCAAAAAGTGAACGCTTCTATTTTGCTTGCGCGAGGAGAAAATCCCTTTCCAAAATCCGTGAAAACCCTCCTGAAAGCTACATGGTGCACTTACTCATGGTGCTCGGCTGCGCGCGGGAGCTCCGCTATAGTTCAAACCCATCTGACGTCCTTCAATCTCGTGATAATACTTCTCAATTAGTTCCGTAACAAGATGCGTCAATGGAGAGCTTCGCCATTGTAAATGATGTTTTTGATAACATGAATGTGTGGGTGAAAAGTGAATGTGAATGGATATCTCTCGTCCTTTTCAGTTCTGTGACGCTTACCATCTTTAAGACACCGAATGTAATCTTATACTTAATTAAATTTTAACTATTAGGTGTCCCCGATTAGTAGGCTACGTGTAGCCAGCTAGAAGACAAGACACATTAATAAAGTTGTTCAGTTCAGTTCAGTTCAGTTACATTGTTGATTTCCGATCAATCTATTCCGGGTGGTGTGTTGACAACAGGCCATTCCCGAGTTGCCTTCAAAACGAAGCTAAGTGCAAAGTCTTTTATATGAAAACAAGAAAGCCCAATGGGCATTTTAACCGGCCGTTCTGACCCTCCCCACCCCTAGGTTTCAAAAATGTTAGGGCGATCCTGTATTTAAACGAGCCGGCGTGACGAAAAGTGAGATTGTGGGACACAATATTTTGACTATAGCGTTACTGGATGACGTAATGTTTAAACTCTGATGACTCAGCTTATCTTTCTTATCGCTTTTATTTCTGCTGAAAAACGCAAATTCACTCAAACGTTGAACATCGGTATAAATTTGCCCACAACTGAGGATGCTTACAAAGGGATGACGAAATACTTACTGTTGTGCCTTGACCGTGAATTCAAACAGTGAATATAGCAGTAGAATCAAAATATAACGCATGATAAACACGAGCTCGAGCAGATGGTCAGAGTCTGGGGCACGTTAAGGCATATCTCATGACGTGATGTTTAAATCCGGTTTGCTAACCGGAGAATCCCCATGCAAAGTAAACAAGTTGACTCGGAACGGCCTACGCCACACGCAAACCACACGTACCGCTTGACAGTATTCAACTTAAAAAACTCGTAACAGCTACCTTATTAATTGATCTCCTTATTAATGACCGATTCCTTCGTCGTTATGCAATTAAAATCAACTTCTCGCGTCAAATAAACACTCATCTCTCTCCCTTCTCAAGAGCTATGATGTATCGATGGTGCAATCCACTAATTGCATCATCATACTAGTGCTAATTCCTTTTCTTCCTAAGCCACCGTTCCTTATCGCGCTAATAAGTTGCAAACACAGCTGTCGTTCCTCTCCTTTGCGAAATACAGGTTACCAGTGAGAAAACTTACAATCCACTTCGGAAACCGTCACCCCATAAAACGCCAAGGGAAACTGCCTCTCACGCAGCACAATATTACACCGCTGCTATACAAAACGCAACTTTCAAAGCAAATCACATTCACAGAAGCGTGATATGGTCCTCACATTCACAAATCCTTCCACTCCCACATTTTTACGTCACTCAAAATGTCAATCCCCATAACAAAACTCCTGCGCTAAAAAAAATTTCACCATAACCACTAACCAGACAACACAGCCAATTTCGCATTCAATCCTATTAGCTGCTTTACTCAGTTGCGCATGCGTTATACAAGACAAATGCAGAAACCCCAAACTTAACAACCCTTCGTCGTTCATAACTTAAATACTGTAAATTAAAAGACAAGAACACACGAAGGTAACATTCAGCAGACTACCATGCGCATGCGTCTTATATAAGACAGTACCGCTCTTGAGTACCCGTACCACAAACTTTACAGCACTTTGCATTCAATCCTATTAGCTGCTTTACTCAGTTGCGCATGCGTTATACAAGACAAATGCAGAAACCCCAAACTTAACAACGCTTCGTCGTTCATATCTTAAATACTGTAAATTAAAAGACAAGAACACACGAAGGTAACATTCAGCAGACTACCATGCGCTTATATAAGACAGTACCGCTCTTGAGTACCCGTACCACAAACTTTACAGCACTTTGTTCGTATGTTAAGCCAACTGACGCAAAAAAAAAACAAAAACAAAAACAAAAAAACGTGTCCATTTTATAAACCATTTTCACTCGTTTTGAACGGCCGATAGCGTTGAGGTAGCCACGCTTCTTGAACAATTGGCACAAGAAAAGAAGACAGCAACGAATACTCTTACTAAGTGAATCAGACATATTTTCACATAGAATCACTGTAAAGATTTGTCATATATAAGGAACAAAATAAATAGACGTACGTACAAAGGCAACATATTCCAAGGCTTGGGAACCAGTGCACAAGCCAAATTTCGTTTCAATTTCACAAGGAAATTTTTCTCGCTTTTCTGTGTGTAACTATGGTCACATTTTTCTGATTGCTCTAGTTTAGGCACTTTTTGTTAGGATTTTGACTGGTACATCGGTTGGCTATCAAACACATCTGCTGTCAATCAAAATGATGGTGTCACAAACCCTAGATCCCAAGATCCCAATTTCACATGCACATGGTGTTCAGTCTCCTCCCTCCTTCTCCTTTTTATAGTCGGTTTGCCTAGTTTATACATTACCCGCGTGGGATCTGAGGAAAATAGGAGGTGTGCCGTTGTCTGGTTTGATTTCTTTACCTGAAGTTGGCCGCTGGTTGAACGGGTTTGTTTAGTGACTGACTGGTTTTTATCATGTCATTGTTGGCATATAAGTTACGCTGGGTTAGCTCACTCGGTATAGTGTTTAATCGGTCTTTCACTAAGTGGTAGCTAAGAAAGTTAGCCGAGTTGTGTTTTGTATTTTGTGAGGTATTAATAAAGAAGATTTTTTTCATTCGCAAAATTATCTGTTTATATTAAACAGTTATTTATCAAAGCAGAATATCATTAAATCAAAATAAGACAGAAATGGGAAACAACTACGGTTTGTGTGTATTTGAGACTATTTCCTTAGTTTCAAAGCAGCTATAAAGATCTTCTGATTATAAAAGACTTGCCAACAAACATAAATATTTAACCCTGGGGTCAATTAAATAAAACTTTTACACTTGTAATTTACAAGTCGGACCATTGTATTTACAAGCGCAGACGAAAAAGAGTTTAATAAACATCGTTACAAGTCCAAGTTACAAGTGTCCGACTAGTAATTACAGGTGTAAAATATGGTAAGTAACAAATTTAATAAAACTTTTACAAGGGTCCGACTTGTATTTTTACAAGAGTCCAACTTGTAAATCACAAGTGCAAATTACAAGTCGCATGTCAATTGTAAACATTGGGCACGTCTTGTAAAATGCGTATTTTTGTGACAAAATATGTTTTCCTCTACCAAAGAAGAACTCGACGAGCTGCTGAGGCATCTCAGTATCTGGCAACCTAGGAATTTCAAGAAAGGGTGGCTGTTAGACACGGAAAATCTAAGGGAATTTCGGGTGAATTTTCGTCTCTTTGAGGCCGCTTTCGCTCATCTTTTGGAATTAATAAACCTGCGATTAGAGTAGACATTAGCATATATTAAGGCAGAGAGATTAGATTGTACACTTGTAACCTACAAGTGCATTCCAGCGGAGTTTACAACTGTAGGGCTACAGTTGTAATTTACTCCTGTATCTGACTCGTGCTACACGTCTTGTAAGTTCCAGAGTAGAAAATTCTTTTATTAAATTCTTGTATTTACAGGTTGGGCTTTACACGTGTAAATTACACGTGTAAAAATTACAAGTGTAGTTTCTTTATTAAATTGACCCCTGGTCTTATTTTGAATAATTTAACAGGCTACAGATCGATTTTTAATTTGAACACATTTGTTTTGCCGCGACGGGAATAATCCGTGCCTTCTGTGGCATATTCAGAAAGGCTAATTACTCACTTGAATCTTGCAATGAGACAAAGAGACGACAATCATAGCTGCTTAAGAATACCTTTTCTTTAAGACTCAAAGCAATGATATCGGCAGACATTAAATTGGGAAATATCAACTTATCCCGATATCTGACTAAAGATACACAATTTAAATTATTTAAACCAACACAAGAAGTGTCGAAAGTTAGCTGCGGTCCGTTCAGAGAGTGACTTAATCTTGATGAGGCAAGGTAATTTAAAGGTAAGATTTTTGAGTTGAAATTGCGTTGAATTCAACCTTGAATCTTTTCATAGGTAGTCAGACAGTGCAAACAAAAGAAAACAAAGTTACATATTGATATATATTTCTTTATATCTTTGAAACTTACATTTCAATAAATAGTCATCAGGGTTTGGTCAAGTGAAATCTTTAAGGCATAGAAACAATCTTGAAGAAGACATGAAACGTTGCTGGCGGAAACCAGATTTTTCAGAACTTGAATTTTTTAGCAAACATTAAATTTTTAACAAGTAACAGGCATTTAAATTGGAGAGGAACCTTTCAGAAGTAGAAACCTCACAGCAATGCCAATCGAAAATGCTTTTGCACCAAAAGGGCCTTTCTATTTATAGCCGACGTAAATTCCACATAGACCATAATAGGCTATTTTCCAACATGAAAGTAATTTTCGTAGTTGTGAAGCAGTCGAGCAGCTGCAGCGCCCAACATAAATCTTTTTATGCTTCAGTTTTTGCCTTCGGCGTCCTTGTATGATTTCTTTCATACGTACGTTTTTATTGAAATTATGAATATATGAAATTCATATATTTAAACTGCGGAATGAAGAAATAAATGTAAAGAAGATCCTCGCAGTTATTAGCGCAACTTATGCAGTTGCGAAAAGAAAGCCTGAAAAAATCAGGCTTGCCGGGATTCGAACCCTGACCTCTGCGATACCGGAGCAGCGCTCTAACCAATTGAGCTAACAAGCCAACTGGGAGCTGGTCATTAAATTGGTTCGTAATATACCCGGGAAAGATGAAGATGAAATTATGAATATATGAAATTCATATATTTGAACTGCGGAATGAAGAAATAAATGTAAAGAAGATCCTCGCAGTTACGCAACTTATGCAGTTGCGAAAAGAAACCCTGAAAAAATCAGGCTTGCCGGGAAGCCTGATTTTTTCAGGCTTTTTTTTCGCAACTGCATAAGTTGCGTTAATAACTGCGAAATTGTCAGGCGAAATTGCATGGAATTATGGGGTAACTTGAGACGATGATATCTCGTAAACGGACATGGCGACCTATTCTTTTTATTTTATATTTCAAAACATTGCACGATAGATAACAACTTGTGAAAGTTTGACAAAAATCGCATGTTAAATTATATTTCGGGAGAATGACCTTAAAGAAAGGCAATAGATTTGTGGTATTTCGAGCACCACAGAAGGCGGTTGCTGACAACGATTAATCTAATGAACTACTTTTATCAATTTACTTCCATGAACTATGTCAGTCTTTGTTTCCCAAGTTTTTCACTATTTTTTTGCGGCGATCGCAGTAAATCGACCACCTACATCTAAGAAATAATTGAAAGCATGAAAACAACATTTTAAAATAGAATTTATCCAAAGCTTTGTGAGAAAAGGAAGCACTTTTGAGCGCTCTTGACTATGTATGTAGATAAGGTCTTGACGCGGAATGCATTAGAAACTTGAGTAATTTTAATTTTCAGTGGACAAAAACCTTGTACCAGAATAATTCAAAGCATATCACATTCTTTTTTACATTTTTTGAGATCTATGGATGTAATTTGTTATCTGTAATAACCCCAAAGACAATTTGTTATGGGAGCCCGACTGAAATAAATTTCAAATTTCACAAAATGAAATCTTACGCATAAAAATTTACCTATTTTACCTGTGTTTACACAATTCCTGTGAAATTTGAAATTTAATTTCACAGGCTCCCATAAGAAATTGTCTTTGGTGTTATTACAGATAACTTATTACGTCTATAGCTCTTAAAAAGTGTAAAAAAGAATGCAATATGCTTTAAATTATTCTGGTACAAGGTTTTTGTCCACTGATTACTCAATTTCCTGATGGATTCCGTCTTAATTTTAAAGGGTTTTAAGCAGCCTGAAGGTTTTTAAAGGAACATAAATAATTCAGGAAAGATCCACATTGAGGAGTAGTGGTTGATCTTTACACAGGTTTTGCAACTTTTTCATTTTTCATCGGCAGATAGAGCTTTTGCAGAAAATAGATTTGCTTCGACGGCATGACGCCTTAAACACGTATTGCATCTCACCCGTAATGATATTGTGAAACCAAACATACAACCAAATGAAAATCTTGTTGACACAACTTTGTTGAGGCTGGTAGGCATAGAACCTCGTGTGCACTTGTGTAAACAACAACAACAACAACAAAACAAAAACAAAAAAGCAAAAACGAAATAAAAATGGTGATGAAAACCTATATTAAAATCAAAAGCTCTTTTGGCTGTTAAAACAAAGATTTAATAACGTAGTAATTTAGTGCTATACTGACCAAAGACTTGACAAAACCACATTTAATATTATCGCATTACTCTTTATTGCCCTAATCAATCTTTTCAGTAAAGAAAATGGGGAACAAAACAATTTTACGTAAGAATGATTAAATTTGTTCTATAAGGCCGGACAAAACATTTTCCTTTTAAAGAATTCGTTAAAAATGGCACCACTCCTTTCATTTGAACTAATTTAAATATGTTTTAAATAGAATGGAATCAACTCAAACAGAATGTGTTTTATGACCTGTAAGGGAAAATTAAGCAGTTAGACCTAAACCTTGAGATCGGGCAGATTTTTTTTTAAAAGCTAGGTCTTTATTTTAGCTAAAGTCTACGTTTCCTAAAAGAATAACCCGATCGGCTAACAATGAAACCTTGCTTTAAAAATCGGCCGTTTCAGTCTATGTTAAAGCCAAACTCGAGACATATAACGTGAATAATTGACACTGTGAATAAAACAGTATTAAAGGAGTGACAATTACTAGTAAGTAGAAGAAGTTCAGCAGTAACTTCCTGTGTGGTGTTCATTATTCTGTAGAAGGTGGTTCTATCTCGTGAGTAAGCTGATAATACGAAATCCTTCACTGAGTGCAACCGTTACACTCAGTATTTTGAACCAGGGCCTGCTTCAAACGAAAAGTGAGCGGCATGTTGCTGTGTTGCTGTTTATGATGCCCTACAAGGTGTTCCCAGCTCTTGACTGTTTGAGAGCATTTAACAGTGAGACGTACTTTTTTGAAGAACGGTTTATCATGCTATACAAGGTGGTTCTACCGTTGGATTCTGAATGAAATCATGAGATCATTCATATGAAAGCTACGTAGCACTATACGTATTGTCCTGTGGTACTGTACATTCTGTGTAAAGTGGTTTTAACTGGCTAGTATTGGGCCTGTAGATGAAATACGAAGAGGTGACCACTTTAACCAATGAATAAGATCCGCACGCATATGAAATATAAGGTAAAAATAATAATAAAAAAAAAACTATGCTAATTTATTGCTTAATTAAACAATGACACAAAAAAGAACCGTCCATGGTTGAATACTAAAACAATAAACAAATGCAATACATTGACGCGAAGAAACGTAAAAAAATGGAAAAAATGGACCTTTCACGAATTTCTGAAAATCCAAAGACGGAAAATTGACAAAACTAGTTTTCTTTAAACCAGGTTCTTAGACTTAGGAGCTATGCTTATTGTTTTTTTTGGCTAACTTGGCTAAGCATTTCATTTAAGTCGGCAAGTTGAAAGGATTAAAGGAAGAATGAAGCAAAGGAAAAACCAACCTTTGTGTTGAGTTAGCATTGTTTTCGCCTCTTGAGGCCATGCAGCATCATCGAATCCCGCAACTGCATGATACCGGAAAACCGTACCTAAGGCAAATTTAACTGAGAAAGCAACGAATTTCACTTTTGTGATAAAACTATACGCTTTTTCTTTTTATTAACGGCCCCACTTAACCAACCTATTGTTTAGAAAATATATATATGTTATTTACCGGCCAGGAGGTCCGTATAGGGAAAAACTGTGCCCGCGGTCTTGAGTACGCGGCCGAGGGCCGTACTCAAGACCAAAGGCACAGTTTTTCCCTATACGGACCGACCTAGGCAGGTAAATAACATATTTATTTTTTTCCCAACATTTGCGAGTTTGCAGATCAATCTTGAAAGGTTGTCAGAACGCGCGTAAGTTTCACTGAGTCAGATGGCAGGAAACCGTGGAGCGAATGTAATCATAAACACTTCAAACTTTTTTAAAACTTAAATGTAATATTTTCGACTAGAAACTATCGTATCAACACGGAAAAGGTTGTTTTTCAAGAACAGACACGCACATGGAAAATCCTGCCCGGCATAGGGATAAACAACCCAATTAAATACTTATAATTAAGCTTAAGCTTACTAAAAACAAAAACAAAGGACTCAATCGTTAGGACAGGTTTAATTGCCCTTGCGTAAAAAATGAAAGAGAATAATACTTCGAAAAACATTTCTGTTTAGCCTAATTACTTTCTTTTTATGTTTTGCTTCGTACCTGTAAACGTATGTGCTGGTTCTTTGGATATAAACAATTTAATTATTTAGCGAAATCGTTCGGTTTGAGCTGCTGTGTTAATTGAATTCAACAACAAACTCACCAACCGCCATGCTGAGCTACACAAATTTAAAACGAGTTCTTGCCTTTTGAAGGTATTTCAAGGTCTTTTATTCCCCTCCTTGTTGAACTTTCCATTTACAACACACACAAGAATTGTGACTTGCCAAAAAAGTCGCATCTTTGAGCCGTAAATAAAAAATTCTCGAGTTCAACCGAGGTATGTTGTTTTTCAACTTTCATTCAATGGTTTTCGCGCGGTTAATTCGCGCGGTTACCATAACAAAACCGGTCCGGATAGGAAAAAACTGGACCGGCGGAACGCGCGTCAACAGCCAATCAAATTCAAGGATTCCGGATTCCGGACCGGAAAAATGCTTCAGAAAAAAATAAATGTACTTTACGTCCCCTATTGGCCGTTGAATCAAAGGTTTATTTTGTTTTCAATCAATGGACGACAAAGGAGTAACAAAAATAATGTTTATAAACATATACCTTCCTCATTTTCCAAAATTCTACATTGCTCGGGTTCTAGCTTAAGTCCGTGAGATTGGATTTTTCCCTTGGTCTAGTCCTTGTTCAATCTCTTCACTTGGCGACCTTAATTATTATCAGTATTCATCCTGTGGAAGGGTCTTTTTATGTGTGAATACGTAAGTAAGAATTTTGGATATTTTTTTGACTTGACCTTTTCCTAAGTTCACTTGGGATCCTAGTGTGAAGACACCCTTCTTACCCTTTCTATTCGGTGAACGCACTAAACAGGGTCTGGAAGGGGGGGTCCTGATCCCGGATTCCCGCTCCTTTTTCACGAGAATCCCGCATCCCGCACTTTTTTCATCGCGATCCCGAATTTCGTCTTTTCTTTCCCAAAAATACATGAAAAAGGACTAACTTCTGCAAAAGCTGGCCCTTTCGATTGATATTTTGCGCTCGCCTGGTTGATTCGCTTTTGCCGCCATAACGTCTATTTGGGTCGTGAGGATTTCCCGAATTCCCGACAGACAGGCAACAAAATTCCGCATCCTGTCGCAAAATTTTGGCAAATCCCGCTTCCCTGGTAGCAGTTAAATCCCGAATCCCATCAAGATATTTTTCGTTTTCCCGAATCCCGCACCGTATTTTGGTCAAATCCCGGATCCCGAGAATACCCTTCCAGACCCTGACTAAACGGATATGGCATTTTCTACTGTTTCCTCTTAAAAGTCGTTCGGTTCAATAAAATATGCATATATATATATACATATATATATATATATATATATATATATATATATATATATATATATATATATATATATATACAGCTATTTCAATTAACGTTGTCGGATCAAAGCTAAAAGCTTAAAGACAAGACCGAAAGGTAACACGGGTAGTCGGTTTAAAATTCATCGTGAGGCGTGACAACATGGAAGACATGGAAGAAAACACGGTAGACGTTTGCCTGCGTGTGTTGAAGGCAGAAAAGAAAACCTCGCACGATTCGTATCGCATTCGAAACGTTCCTGTGAGTAACAGTGTAGCTAGACTAAAAGCATACTTATTGGAGAGATGCAAGGAGGAAATCAAGCCAGCAAATGATTGTAATTTTAGCTTCGGCTACATCGGAGAAGGAAATAAGAAGTACTCAATAACTTTGGAGGTTCAACTTGCAGAGGCGCTGTCGTTGGAGAAGAGGGGTATGGTTACCTTGTGGGTGGATCCCCATGTATCGAAAACAGAAAACTCACCGGCTCAAACACTGGGGAAGAAGAGAAAAGGTAAATTAATATTGGGATGAACACCATCTGTTTGATCTCGGCTTAATTACTCGAAAAGAGGGTTGGAAATCAGGCACATCCGTTTGCCGATATTTAGGAAGCTGTTTTTACAATTTCTTGTTTTGTCTAGCTAACCCCGGGCCTAGTTCTCAGAATATGACGGATGATGAGGAAGATGATCGGTCTAGCTTTGAAGCACGCCTGTCAAGATTGCGACAGAATCATAAATTTCCAGAGTTTAAGCTGCGATGTTGGGCCAGGATGTTGGTAAGGAACTTTAAATTTCCCGTCTGTTAAACATTCTCAGTGGGAAGAATAAGATGTTCGGCTAGTTTTAAAAGTATTTCATTATTTGTCTCAATTTTTTATTCGAAACTTTGTGAAAATCGTGTTCTTCACTATTTTTCTTTTCAAACTACGCGCCATGTGAATTAGCATTTAACTCACGGACTCCACGTGCACACATCTTTAATTGTGTTGCTATTCAAGATTTTACCCGGTTGAAAATTAAAAATAACCTATGTCGAAAAATCGTACAGCAGTGAAATAAAATAATTAACTCAGTATCTGAATACAACTCACTGTTTTTTTTGTTGTTGTTGTTGCACAGGTCAATGGGACTCATGACAGTGAAGAAGAACCACCAGACTTGCCATTTTTTTCAGGGAGGTCGAAAAAGTGTGGAGACAAACTATCAAATACAAGCCGCGATCGTGAGCCTGAGCAATCCACAAGTAGCGCTGAGAGTAAGGTACGTAAATAACATAAAAATAGCCCATGTTAGTAATGTTGTGCATGTAAACATGTTTTATTGAAATTCACGTTCTTGTGCCCTTTTGTTTTTGTAGATCCGAATTCGAAGTTCAATATTAAAGCAGTTAAAAGACTTGAAGGAGTTACAAGATGACGGCGTACTCTCCCAAGACGAATTGCTGAGCCAAAAAGAAAAGCTATTAACAGAGCTGAACGAACTCTGATTTATTGTAACTGGAAAATGTCAAATGAATGTGTTTCATTAAAAATATTCCGCGTGCTGAATATAGTTTCTGACTTCTTCGTCTGTAACTTGAAGGAACGCCTCTTCAACCATCAATTCAGGATCACAGCAAAATTGCCACGCTGCATCATTTTCTCTGATCCAATTTTTAGCTTGCGCGAAAAGCTCTTCTAATGGCATAAAATCGGGGCTATATGGTGGCAAGAAGATAATCATAGCTCCAGTCGCGTGAATAGCGTCCATAGCTGCCTGCGAGTGGTGAATCGCCGCATTATCTATAAGAATCACAAAACAAAAATTCATGAACGCAAACGGAAACATATTAGAGTCAGAGAACTAATACGCCTCTTCGTTTTGGATTTTAATTTAAACAACACTTTGAAATGTTCCTTACCTAATATTACCACAATTCGCGGATTCAATCCATTAAATGGAAGCAAATTAGGACAAAGGTTATTCGTCACAAAATCCAGAAACGTCGCGGCATTAACATTTCCCTCGTAAATACCAAGGTCTATGATCCCCTCAGTACAAAGGACGGGAATGGCAGTAATACGTGGACCCCAGTTCTGAAAGAACTTTTTTACCATTGCTCTTTTTCCAATGAGGCTGCGTCCAGAGGCTCGGGAAATTCTTTTATCCTATAATCATGACACAACAATCAATTTTGGATTTGGAATTCTAGAACAAATTTTAACTGAACAAACCAAATAAGAAATGAACACTCACGAATCCGCTTTCATCTATAAACACAAACATTTCAGAATTCAACGTGCAAATATTTGCTCGGAAGACAACTGTTGCTTCTTCAGACCTTTGAAGTGCAATTTTGTTGAGCTATGAAGAGAACAGAGTAAATTTCAGGTTATATGAATGTTTCGTAAGTCGTGAAAACCAATTCAAAAGCACTTAAATACAAACAAATCTTTTTTCGACTAAAACGATTTCGTCTCAGATAGTAGAAAATGCTTGTCAATGCCAACTCCGATCCCGTTTGGGAATAAACATCATGAGACACTTCTGAAAGCGTCTTTTCAGGGTGTTCTAGCACTGCTTCAAAAATCAAAAATGCCACGTGCGGGTGCATGGCCACACTGTTTATGGGTCTTCCAATTGTGTTCGCTTTGACTGTGCCGTAATTTAACACTTTCGACACATAACGCTCGATAGTTCTTGGGCACATTTGCAAAACCGCTGCCACTTCATCCACTTCATATCCCAAGATTTCCTTCATCCAAATGGCTCGCCATCGTAGGTCCTCATTGAACGGGCGAGGCATGGCTGGTTTTGATGGGTTTATTTATAAAAAATCCCACATAACCTTGCGGTCCTGGCTTTTAGCTTTGAGCTTTGATCCGACAACGTTAATTGAAATAGCTGTATATATATATATATATATATATATATATATATATATATATATATATATATATATATATATATGATCAGATCCGACATAAGCCGTCTAAATGGGCAAACCAATTGTCCAATAAAAGAACAAGAAGATGAAAGGCTCGGGACATAGCATTTATTCAGATGACCCTAAATCCTATCAGCTGCTCAAGCTGTAACTTTGTAGCTACGAGATGGAAATTGGAGTAAACAAGGATTCCTAACGACCAAATTACAAGATATCCATAAAAGGAAGAGGAAATGGAAGCAGTGTTTATAACGGTAAGTTTTCTCGAGCTCCTTAAACTATTATAACTTGTTGTTTTTTGTACTATGCATGGGAAACAAAGGCCGGTGTTATAACGTGTAAATAATCGACAGCACAAACGTAATTCATGGAGTGGGACGATTCTACAAGCACCGCTACCAATGAACTGATCATAAATAACGGAAATTCAGACTTTTATTCCACCTTGTGAAAATATGTTGGTCGGTTTAAGGTACGTTTGATTAGCAGCTTGTCGGAATAGGACCAAATAGAATAGACTCAAGATCATGATCGCAGTACTTGTTAAAACTTTTTTTAAGCCATAACTTGTGATGGCTCTTATCGACACACGAAATTCAAGACATTGGTTGCATTCTAGGTCTCAATTCCCCATCTGAGGAATTTGCTTTGTTCATTTTGCGTATTTTTATTCACAATTGATAAGGACATTACGCGCGCACTCTTCGTTTGCGGTGGTCCAAAAAGTGCGGATGTATAATATGGATTGCAAAACGGGAAACGGAATTGGTTATGAGCCCTTCCCATGTATTTGTGGTCAACAAGGAATACAATACCTCGAAGTACCCCGTAGAGTAGGATTAAAAAGTAATTCGAACAGTTTATGGCTTATAAATTTTGATTCCTGTTAGAAAATTATTTTTGTGCTCCCTTTTGACTTTACCGACTGGATCTATATACAGTGCTAAAGATTTAGTCGATTGTTCTAGATCCTGTGAATGCGAGTGATTACAGCTAAGCAAGGATGATCAGTAAATGAGCTAAATAATTCCTGTCAGAGACGACAAAAAAATTCGGTTTTCATTAACTCCCGGGATTAACTTTATAAAAAACATTCATTCAGCAGATTGAGACATACGGATACATTTCAAAGTTACATTTTCAAGTAACTAAGTTCGGAATAAACCAATTTTAATGCCGGCCAATCGGAAAATTGTCGTAAAAGGTCACTGAATCAACGTACTTAAGTCCAAGGTATAAGGTAAGCTTGCAAACTATTCGTCGGCGCTAACCGGCCACAATTTCCGGCATATATTTTCAACGGAGTATAATTTTAAGATAATCATGTCTTTTGCTTTATCAATCCGTGGATCTGCGCTTTCCCCAGTAACTAGGGGAGACAAGAAATTCATTTCTCTCTCTTAGACAACTGCTTTTCTTTGTTATTTCCAAAGCGGCTGGATTTACCGGGGATAACCCGACAAAACTCCTGAAAGGCTCAAGCCGGAACTGACGGCGCCGGCAAACCATAGAAATAAATATTTTAGATGTATTACCAATGCAATAGCATTCAAGATGTGTTTTTTTAACACGTACCGGATAAAACAGCATAAACTTGTGATCAAGGCCTCTAAATAAAAGAGAATTATTAAGATATCTTGTCACAATTTTAAGAGCGTGGACCGTTTACCTACGACTTCACCGAAAACCGTGGAGCGCGCGGGAAAGACGAAATTCGCAAGCTGTGAACCGGATATAGAAACAGCGTCAAAAATGACAGGAAATGGGGATTAACGAATGCTAATTGTTCTTAACAATGGGAAACCGCTAATCTTTTTCAGATAATAGAAAGATAACGACAAAGCTAACAAATAACAATTGCGCAAGAAATTGGTCACAAACTTTTCTCATTTATTTGTGAGCAACATGGAACGTTATGCGAGATAATTGCGACTGCACGAGTTTTAAATTAGGGTTCATTTGCTGGAAATAACTTACCTTCTTCTGAACTGCGTTGGACCTTCATATCTAGACTCTTATTCTGGACTGAAAAAACTTCCAGGAAAGGTTTTCATGGTGTGTGCTTAAAGTACAAAACATCGACAAAACACGGTTTGGGTTGATCTGTCTACAGGTAAGTGTATTTATATACTCAAGAGTTTTAATCATAGATTAAAAAAGTTGAAAATATATCGCTTTTGTGTAAAGTAAACGATCTAGGTAAATTCTTGGTAACAGATTTTATAAAATACCGGCAAATATAACTACTTCAATCCAGACATAATTTAGCATGTGGTAAGACAGATTTATTTGAATTCATGATAAAAGAAAGGGATTCGAGCGTCTGCACGAAGGCTTGAGACGTTGTTTCACATCATTCTCTTTACTCGTAAAGGCTAAAGTAAATTTTGAAAAAAGTTCAGTTGTTTATCATTGTAATGTTTATCTGCGGCCAGATAGAAAAGCTGGACTGGACTCTGGACTGGACTCTGGCCTGGACCTTGGACTGGACTCTGGACTGGACTTTGGACTGACTTTACTGACTTGAAATGAACTTAATATTTTACTAATTAGTTAATAATTAAAAATAAAGTGAAAATTTTTTTTCTGCATGAATATTTTTTCGGGACTAATTTGCAAAAATTTTTTTTTTGCTTTGTGCCGTTATGCACGATTTATATTTCTTCTGTAAAAGTTGTGCAGGAATATTTTTTTCGTATTTGCCCCCACCCCCCTCTTCCAAAAAAAATAAAAATAAAACAAAATGGTCCATCCCTTAAATAAAAGCAACTCAAGTTAATTATGAACCAGTTTTTAGAAACATTTTAACAATTTGCCAGAAAAGCCACGCTCCTCCACGATAGCGCGCAGCTCGCGCGATATAATTTTCGATCTGCGTGGAGCCTGTTTGTGAGTAAAAGACCTATTGTTTTCTTTTCTGGCTTGAAAAGTGTTGACAGATTGAAACCGGGGAAGAGAAGAACCGATTACTGCGCGGGTTACAAAATAAAGAAATAAACTGGGGAAACATTCGATCACAGATATAAAAGGGTGTGGGAAGGCCTGCACGACTCCTACTTCACGTCTTTGTAAGCCGCGCCTTAGATCACTCGGTCTTTCGACCATTTAGCTTCTTGTATTTTTGTAGTGGGTTAATTCTGGAGGATTTTTAAATTGCTACTGAATAGAGCCGTTAAAATTAAGGCGTCACATTTCAAGGACTGTTACTGCATAAAGGTCATATCTGCTATTTGTATGATGGCCTCCTACGGCTCTACGCCTGTTTGTAATATTTGACCTTTGATCGTCTGTAAAGCGACTTTTTAATGCCGCTCTTGGCATATTAGATTGTTGAATTTGGCTCGTTTACGGACTTGATAGGTTTTTCAGCCTCTAATGCTTAAATTTCTGACAATAAAGGATCCGAAATATTATCTGCAATTTGACGAGTTTCTTTGTTGGTAGCGCCGGGCCCCGGCTAATATTGTCTTAAAAACTCTGTTGCAGGATGTAGGGTTTCGCATCACGGAGTGTGATCTATAGACCCATCTCGTCAAGAAATAGAAGTTGTTGCTTCAGTTGCGGCGTAGAGCTGTAGGAGGCCATCATACAAATAGCAGATATGACCTTTATACAGTAACAGTCCTTGAAATGTGACGCCTTAATTTTAACGGCTCTATTCAGTCGCAATTTAAAAATCCTCCAGACTTAACCCACTACAAAAATACAAGAAGCTAAATGGTCGAAAGACTGAGTGATCTAAGGCGCGGCTTACAAAGACGTGAAGTAGGAGTCGTGCAGGCCTTCCCACACCCTTTTATATCAAGCCAGAAAAGAAAACAATAGGTCTTTTACTCGCTAACAGGCTCCACTCAGATCGAAAATTATATCGCTCGAGCTGCGCGCTATCGTGGAGGAGCGTGGGTTTTCTGGTAAATTGTTAAAATGTTTCTAAAAACTGTTTCATAATTAAATTGAGTTGCTTTTATTTAAGGGATGGACCATTTTGTTTTATTTTTATTTTTTGGAAGAGGGGGGTGGGGGCAAATACGAAAAAAATTCCTACACAACTTTTACAGAAGAAATATAAATCGTGCATAACGGCACAAAGCAAAAACAAAAATATATTGCAAATTAGTCCTGAAAAATTTTCATGCAGAAAAAAAATTTCACTTTATTTTTAATTATTAACTAATTAGTAAAATATTAAGTTCATTTCAAGTCAATAAAAGTCAGTCCAAAGTCCAGTTCAGAGTCCAGTCCAAAGTCCAGTCCAGAGTCCAGTCCAGCTTTTCTATGTGGCCGTTTCTCTGCTGAGCACGGAGTCATGTTTTACGGATATGGCGGAGTGAGGACAAAACCGCAACAGAACGGAATACAACAAACAAACAAACAAACAAACAAATTATCACATTCAACCTTAGCACTTGACGGCTAGGAAATCATGTGTTATGTGACGCAAAATGTGGTTGTTCAATGTTAATGATGGCTTATATGTCTATGTAGCGACGTCATAATATTGTTTAATGTTTATTTGCATACGAGTTGGCATATTTCGTTGACCGCTAGTTCCATATGGGGAGTTCCCCAATAGGTTCTATTCATGGACTACTATGGAGACCTTGAATCAACTGCGTAAGTGCCTTCGAACTCAAACAAAGATGCTAAAACTGGCACATCTTCATATGTCCATTAATGCTTTTCTCGCCCTGAGACTATTCTAGGCCTTTTCCGCAGGAACATTCTCATTTACATGTGGAGGTTTAAGATAACAGAGGCGTTCGTTTTTCTCGGTCATTGTTAATACTGGGCTTTACCTCCTCTTAGGCCAAATTGTTTGTTAGAGGAAACATTCACACGACACCTGCTATACATGCTAATGCATGCATGAGGAACTCTTGGTTGCACATTGTTCCCCTCCCCTGAGGTCAAACTAAACCTGAGTGATAAATCGTTTTTTTTTTCAGAGAATTTGCTAAGAGTATGCGTGTTTTTTGCGATTTGAGCAAAAAAGCAAAACTCTGTAACTTCGTAATAGGGAAGGTAAAAAAAAGGCTTGTTGTAAAGTGCGCAAATACAAAATGGATGAGTAATGTGGCAAGTGTTATTGTGTGAAATCTTCCTGCGTCTTTATTGATCCTTTATAATGAGGGTCATTATATTCCAAAATACACGATTTTAATACTTCTCGAAAACTGTTTCACCATCGGAGCCAGATAGTTCTTCTGACCCAGCGTTCTCAAGATCGTACACCCTCGGTTTGTCGTTATCCATTTCCATTTCCTTTCTTCGCGGAGGGAGGTTATGCACCGGTTTCCTTGTTCACGGTTATCTATATTCTCCAGAAACCGGTTAAAAAGACGGCGACATAATGCACTCTCAAGTCAATGCCGAAGAATTCAACTTCGAAATCGCGAACCAAATCAGTTTATGGTTTCTTGCGGAAGCAACAACTGAGGAGACAGTTCTGGATTGCTGCCGTAGAAAAGTCATTCTATTACGTTTTTGCAAGTCGACCACAGTTTAACAAGAAATTGCGCCGATTACGAGATATTGCGTATTTGGAAATGGATAATGCGCAGTTAACAGGATGTTGCGTATATTGCGCAGTTTACAAATTTTGGTAGGGCCCCACTGAAAACCGCCTAGGCGAGTGGGCTCCCTGGTTAAATATTATTATTATTATTAAGATTATTATTATTATTAAGATTATTATTATTATTATTATTATTATTATTATTATTGCGTTGCGATGCACTGCCCACTTTACACCAACCCGTAGAAACACTCCAAGATCCTTAAAAAAAGGGATATAGATCTTTAGAAAACACAAAATTTTAAAGCCATCGAGAAAATATCTTACTCGCACAAATTGAATAAGGTATATCGGGATGATACTTGAGTTTTAGGTGGTGTGCGAGCCGTTGACCAGTGGAAAAAGGCAGCAACGTTCAAACAGAGTCTATTTACACGTGCTACGAAATGCCACAACACTGTTTTTTTTTAAGTTTTAATGCCATAATACTCATTACAAAATGGGTGCGTTGTCACAAGACGTTTCAGTGCCGACGCCTTGTAATCTAGTTCAACGTGTTGAAATTACAAAAGGTTCGGTGTACCATTTTAGACATCAAATAAATAATGGATAAGAATGGAACAGAAAACACACTATCCACTTTATTAAGGCAGAAAAAGTCAACAGTTCTTGGAAAGTAGAAAGGATAAAGAAGCGGTTATTTTTCTAAATAACATATATCTAGGCAACAAAAACTACTCGAATGGAATGGAACAAACCTTGTTTCAAAAGTCTCTTAACATCAAGTTTGTAAATATTGAAAACAGATGCTAGAATTATCGAAGATTTATTCGGTCCAAGAATTTTGCATAAAAATAATGAGTTAATAAGCATACATAGTAAACACATAATTAAGCAACAATATAATTGAGGATGTGATACCATTCATTCATCTAAGCTACAAAACGACAAATTCAGTGAAATCGCGACGAACCAGAACTGATTTAGCCTAATCATTTCCGAAGGCACTCGAGATAAAATGAACTGGAAAAATCCCAAAGCTACAATAGTTTGATATCTGATACTGAAAAGGGTAGAAAACCAGAGCATTGTACGCTTTACGATCTCATTTTAATTGTCACGATTCAGGATTTCACTCTTATAGACTCAAAAGTTACAACTACATGACATTATCCTACTATATAACTTCAGACTGAAAATTTCTAAATTGAATCCTTTTTTAGTTCAGGTGTAAAGTTTGAGTCTTTTGTCCGTTTTTGTTTCCGTGAACATAACAAACTTTTCAAGATGTATTTTTCATTACGAACATTACAACTTTAATTTTTTTATCTTAAGTTTTTAATTACATTTTTCTTTCAACACTTATTACTTCGACTTTCATCTCGGAAAATCAAAACGCGAGAATTTGCATAGTTTTCGATTTGGAGAAAAAGAGCGGTCTTTCTCTCTGACATGTTTTTGTCTTTTCAATCTTGTACTCTTCAAATAAATGAATAAGGCAGGAAAAAGTTTTTCACCTCTAATTACGATAAAACGCCAAAGGAAGCCAAAATTAAGAAGAAGCACACGATTGTTAATTAACTTGAATTTGGACAAAATCTGCAAGAAGACGCCGATGTAATTTTCTTCCTCATTTTCATATGAATAGCGCGCTCTCAAAATTCTTTCTTCTTCTACGCATTAATGCCTTGTGTGTCAATAATCCAACGCAATTTCCCAATAATGTGTTTCACTACAAGTTTTTACATTTGTCCTGTTTAAAAGGGAAACCACGCTTTTTGTTTTCAGAGGAGGGGATCTCTTGTGCAAACGCGAGTGTGGTAAGAAATATTTTATTGTAATCTAATTCGTCCGCATTTTTCAAAACCCTCACGTCTGTAAGAACCCGGTTTCAATTACTTGCTGACAAAATGCATATAGAAACGTTTTTGTCTATCTGTACTCGAGATCTTAACGGATTGCGACCGTTTTTTTCTTTTATCGTGTATGCATTTTTTCTTTAAATCAAAAAGTAAAGAAAAACAATGGAAATTAGATAGCACAGAGTCGGGGTGTTCGCTGTCCAGAATTGATACATTTGTTAGTTTGTGTCTACCTTAACTATATGTCATAGCAATCTGCTTGGTTTACAAGTGTTCCCTGCTGTAAACCGTTTATTTCCAACGGCATTTCAATTTTATCTTGTGCCGTGGTTTGGTTTATGCGAACGGCGACCATTCTTTTTAACATGTGTCGACCAAAAAAAAAAAAGATAGATGAACTAAAACAACCTTCATTTGTTGGAAAAAAATTTTTAAAAAAAGGGTGTTCCAAAGACTTTTACGGCACAGGATCTATAAGGGATAGCTCCCTACAAAAAAAAAAAAATCAAAAAATAAAAAATGAAAAATAAATACCACATAAAATAATGCATTGAGAACCCTCCTACGAGTCACGTCCGTCGTAGATTTAATTAACGCACCGTTCTCGCAGAGGCATGTGAAAATAACTACTGACTACAAAATGAAGTGGGATACTTGTTTGTCCAAAAGGAAAAAAACGAACACGCATCTTATTTCGAAGTTTTACTTTGAGCATTTTTAAGAAAAGTAAAAGGAAGTTATTATTTTCAATCTTACATGGCACCTAACGTCAAAGGTGTAAAAATTGTAGGCATTCGTTATTTCAGCTTTGTTCTCGGTTATGATTCAGAGCGGTTTTAATATATTTACGCGAAAACAGTTTCCTTGCAGGTCATGAAATAAAAGAGTAACAACCCTGCATGGACTTAAGCTATGAGATGTAAAAGGATATTTTTAACATATAATGATAATTTTTCCAACAATAAACAAGAAACCATTCTGGAATAAAAGATTCTATATTGTAACAAATTATTGGGCAGCGGCTTCGGGCACAAACATCACACATTCACTAGACATCGTACGCAGCAGCTGTGCTGAATGCTTTTGTTTGCATAAAAGGATACAAAACTAGATACACAATTGGAAGTGATTTATGTAAAATTGAACGAACAGCAACATTCGGGACAAGACTTTCTTCCGAAGCACAAACAAGGTAAAAATACTGGGGGAATATCTGATGATTTGCAATGTTCTCAACAGCAAAACATTTACAAGGTCAAAACATAAAAAATTAACGAGGGTTGTAATTTCATTCGCTTACTCTTAAACCACAATTTTATGTTAATCAATTAGAAGAAACGGCTACGGGAAAACGTTAACACAGAAGAAAAAATGGGGAAATTAAACATGATGACATTTTCCAGCACTAAATACATCGCGCTAAAGGTCAGATATCGCAGCTCTAAGCTACAACGTTGCATGGCTTGAACCAAAAAAGCCCGTGTGGTTTTTAAGCTTATTCAAATTATTGGCCTTTAATTAAAAATACTTACGTATGTGAGTCTGTGAAAGGTTCTCTTAACTCCTTGGTAGTTGATACGTGACAATGATTGGTCTATATGTCTCTCGATATCAGTCAATTTTCACTGATTAAAATCATGCAAGAAATATCGACAATAATGTACAGTGTATTTCGCTTTCTCCATTATTGGAAATCGTAATTGAAAGATATCTAAGCTTTTTGTACAAATAAGAAGCACTTAAAGGATCACTCGACAAGGAAACGTCCTTAAAAGTTCGAAATTTGGACAAAAAAAGGTTTTCAAGCAAAATGGCTTGAAAATAACTGAAGTCAGATATTCTGGAATAAGAATCTCAAATGTAATAATAATTTAAAAAACGTATGCAAATAAATTGAATTGCGTGAACAACTAAGAAATTGTTCATTATTGCTTGACAATCGGCACAATGTTTCTTTCTAAAGAAATTATTGCAGATATGAATATTTCAGAAACGCATGCACAATACCTTTGGATGCATTGTGGATTTGTTCATGTGCAGTATTCAAGGCCTCTGAAATATCGTGTAAAACGAGCAAGAAAAGATTTTTGCTGTATGGTCCACTTGCGAAAACCACGAAACTCTTTTTCATCTAATTTATCAGCTGATAAAGAAACCCCATTTTGCACAGATACTCTGCATGAAACTCTATCACAAACATTCTGAATTGATTATGAAAAACTGATAACGATTATGAAACCGGTCACGATTATCCTAAAGCACTGCATTTGCACTGCGATAAAGTCCCAATGTTTACTTTTCATTGTAAGCAAAATACGGTTCCTTAGACGAATGTGTCGTTGCGATATTTCGACAACTTGGGAAATACGCGAAAAATTATCTTTCGCGATCATAAGAGACGCAAGTCGAGAGTTATTTATTATGAAGCATGAAAACTGATTATTGCCAACGCCTTTCAACTATTTCAAATACATTAGACAATAATGTAATGCAGATTTAAGTTTATTACGAGCAAGGTATATGACTAGGTATGACCAATTGCAATCTAGGAGTCTTTGAAACATTCATTAAAGCGAAAAGGAAAAATATATGTTAAATTTTGGCTTACTTAAGGCATAAGGGAAGTAGTTTTTCAACCAGTCCTTAAGGAGTCACAAAACGAACTTTTGAGTATATAACTTATAATTATTCAACGCTGCTCTTTGATATTTGAAAACATTTTGTACATTAAAGCTGTACAGTATGAGACTTACTGAAACGCGATTGCAAAGGGCATTATAAACGAGGATAAAAAGGACAACTAGCAGAAAAAGACAATAACAGTAATCGAGAAAGAACGCATAATGTTAGGCAATTAAACCTGGCATTTAATGAAGGCCAAGATAAGCGCTAATGGATGCTCAATTTGTCCATTTATCAAACATATAAGTGCTCACAAGGGGAAGGCTATGGGGTTCATGTTGGCTAAATAGGAATTTTCTTTTCTGCGAACATTTTACAAAACTTTATTTAACATTTACAAAACTCTATTTAAAAGTACACAGAGGAAGGCTATATTTATTCTCTGTCAAACAAGACAACAGAAGATAGGCCAAGATAAATTCTAATGGAGGTAAATTTACTAAACGCATTTCCTAAAATTAAAAGTTTAGTGGGTTGACTTGAGCTTTATTTGCCAAAAAAGAAAAATGATTAAAACACCCATTAAAAAAGACATTCTTAAACGTATTTTAAAAATGCATCCAGACTGAAGAAACATTTACTTAATTAATTATTACTTTAAAGATTACATGAATTTGGTCATGTAACACATACTCGAACAGCACCTCATTTCTTTCTACTGTATGTCTGAAGTTTTTTTTAATGTCACTGAAGGACCACTGAGGTAAAAAAACAAATGATGTGTTACACTTGTCAGTTATCGCAAGGCTTCTAAGTCCATTCTTGTTCACATGCACGGAAAGATAAAATCTACGCAATACGCTAGAAATAACAAAAATTGCACTTTTATAGACACAAACAATATGAAAGGCAATCAGTTGAGGAACAAGAGTTGGAGAAAAGTCAATCATTCTGGATTTTCAGAAATGGAATACAAAGAACCTGCATGAATCGATGCCTGACACAACTACATTAGAAACAGTGAGCAAAACTGGGGCAACTGATGAATTGTCTTTCTCCTGTGCATTCTTTATTTATATACCCCCTTTCCATAAAAATCTAAGATTTTAAAACACCTTGGTAAATTCTTTTGTCTCAGGCTAGTGGCTAAGCCCGTATGAACCGTCAACGAGCAAAAGTAATAGATATTGAGTCGACAATGCACTCTTGAGGCCCGCGCGTTTGCAGAAATTTGTGTCTTAGAGCATGAGATCTTTCATTGCGCAGTTGCTAACACAAAAGAAATTTTTCGTTTAAGTTTCTTACGGTAACTTTAAAGATCTTAGGTCGTTAATTAGATCGCCTGTTTATTGATTTTTGATTCCCTGAAGTGGAGTACAAAAGGAGAGGAAGTCCAAGATGACGTAATTGCAGTTTTCAACATGGCGACGCAGTTTTGGGGCTGATCATTATGAATGTAGTCTCTTTCAAACAACCTCAAAAAGTCTCAAAACTGCAGAATCCACAAACAAAACAAAACAAAATAAAACAAAACAAAAACAATTACAAGGATAAATGACTACAAAAGGCTAATAAATTCTAAATAAAGAGCTTACGCACGTTCAAAAGGCCTCTGGCTACAGGTGATATGCATTATAAAGGGTACGATAACCTATGCAAATGGCATGAAACAACGGTAGTATAATTGCTAGTAACGAATTAGTGACTACTGCAATGTATTTAGTTGGAAACGAATTTTCTTTTCTGCAAGGTGGAATAATTCATTTCCAAAAAACAAATACCGTGTGAAAAACCAGTTTCGATACAAAGTGCTTGCAAACCAAGTTGTTAAATTTACCATAAAAATAATACTAATAATAAATATCGGTCGCAGTGCATAGGAGTCTTTTTAAACGCTAGTTTATTCCATCAAAATGGGCCTTATACACGAGTACGACACTTGCCCAAAATTCATCACCTCTGGCACGTTGCACGTGGATGTTCTTTTCATTTTTGCTGCTTTGGGATTTACTCTGAAAGTGAGGCTTGGTGGTGAAATTATCTAGTTTGGCCTTAACAGACACAAGGGCTATTTGTCAGATTGTGTCCTTTGCATATAAAATTGAAGGTTAATTTGTTCTTCACCCACATCTGCAGCCGTCAAAGTTTCTTAACAATATTTGCAATTTTAATCGACCACGGACGTGCTTTTTACACCTTTCAAATTTTCTTTCTTTTGTTTTTCAAGTCTAGCCAAAACTTATTAACTGTGCGTAAGATAAGAGGCAATATGATAAAAGGATAGCACACGAAAGTCTTTCAAAAATTTTCCGTTGCATGCCTGCAATTTTAGTACATATATGACAGCAAAAACAAGAAAACATTTCTGCTTATAGTTGACACAACAACGAATTTAGAATTCAATCTTCTTGGACGCTTAATTAGCGGCTTTGTTGTTTTAGGTTATTAAAACGCTGCAAATCTCATTTGTCTAGCAGTTGGCCAAGGAAGTCGTTGAAGCGTTTTCGGAGCGGTGGGATCTAATTTCTCAGCAAGTCGTGTGGAAAGTATTCCACGAAAGAACCGTATAAGGAAAAATATTCAAGGACAAAAAGTATCCGTAAGTACAAGGCAAAAGTGAAAACTGAAATTACCATTAAGCCATTAACCAAACTTTTTGAAACACGAAAACATAAATCGAAAACATTTCGTTTTATTTTATAATTTAAATTTAGCCCAGTGCATAAACCTTGCTTCTCTGCGACAGAAAAAAAGAAGATAATTTAAGAACAAGCCAAACTAATAATCAAAGTTGCATCCATCCCCGATAGCCCAACATAAAAATCGAAAACACGTTTTTTTTTAATCGCCCCTTTTTTATTTAGCCTTGTTGTGTACAAACTTCCTTTCTGCGTGAGGAAAAAAACGGGTATATATGTTTAAAGAAATAAAACAACGAAAACTGTAGGTTGCATTCATCTGCGTACATCCAGTAAAGAAAAGACCGAAATTTCATTGAAATAGAAACGCGATGGAGTACAACACACATGCAGGTCTTTAACGCAAACTAGGACGAATCCATAATTGAGGATCCATGTCTTGGCTCTTATTTAACGAATCTGATAAAGTAGTATTTACTATATATATTTAGATATTTGACCAACGCCATGGTTTACAAAGACGAGATAAGTTTAAGGGAGCTTGTCAGTGTCGGCTGAGTTGAAGTTAATTTTTTGTTGAACAAAGCCATTGAGGGAATATTTAACACCTCTATACCACAAAGAAATTAAAGAAAACCTTGGAAAGCACGGATAAAATAGACCTACATTTAGCGTTGATATTGGGTCGAATGGGCGATCGAAAACCAATATAAAACCGCGTATTTTTGTCGATTTCGAAGATGTAAATTTAATTGATTTACATTTTTTTGAGGGCTTCTAATGAAGTAGTTTTCATTAAAAAAAATGTATTTTAGGATGAAAAATTTGCAAACGCAAAGCAAAGGACGATATTCATATCCCACTGTTTACAACACTGAAATATTATTTTCATGAACCATTAAAAGCCAGTTTGTGTAAAAGTTAGAGGTTAACGTTACAGTGACCATGGTTTTTATGATTTAAAAAAAGTGTACTAGGCTAAAATTTAATTTGCCACACCACAGGTGCCCTTGAAGAAACCGGGATAAAAAAGAATTTCCCGCGACCGGTGTGAGGAAGGCCATGAATACGATTCCCAGCTGGTTCTAGTTCTTCTCCTTGTCATATGCTAGTGACACGCTGAAGATACCGTCTGTTATTACGTAACAAAGGTTACAAATTTTCCTTTTTTCCCTTTTTCACCAAAATTATCAATTCTGAAACCTTAATTCAAAACCTGTTAGCAAACTGGAGCTTAATCATACTTTAAAAGTCAGACTTCTGCAACTTTTACCCCAGGCCCGACTGACTTTGAAATTAAAAAAATGCGAATTTTTCCCATCAACCATTTGCCAAAATTTTAAGCAATGCCCACGCCGAAAACAGCGTGAAGTGGGAAAAGGTTTGAACGAAATTGCCTACACGCGAGGCCTGATAGTGAATTCGAGCGGACTGACGTAATAAGCACGAGGCTTATTATTTTTCTCTTATTGAATGGAATGAAACGTTCAACAAAAATTTTCAAATATTCTGCGACTTCCATGTATAAAATATTTTTCGAAATTGTGGACTTTTACTAAATTTAGAATGATGTGTAGTCAACACCTACATTTTTAAACGTGGTAAATATCGTTAACGAAACACACACACCGACACACGATTAATCCTGAATGAAAATATTTCCTTTCAACAAATTTGACTGAAATGTTGTTGAAAAGAATTGTATTTAACGAAACTGCCTACAAACATGAAGGAGTGACACGCCTTCACAACAACAACAACAACAACAACAACAAAATCACGTTATTCCACTTAAAAAAAATGTACCGCATTTGATGTGTTTTTTTTTTCTTTAAGAATAATAAGATGTTTTATTCCATTACACAACTTGGGCTTTACAAATATTTACAAAAATATAGTTTAAACTTAAATACACAAATAGACAAAAATGCATAAAGCAGAAACTAGAAGGAAATAAATTATAAGGAAGAAAAGAAATTAGGAAGAGAAAAAAGGAGGAAAGACGTGCGTCATGCTTTTCATTAGACACTGTATATATTGCCTTATTTTCTTGTTTAAAGCGAGAGAGCTTGGGGTCGCGTTCGTCCAGAAAACAAGTAAAGAAAAAATGCCTACAAGAATGGGGACAAAAGGGTCCATTTTTTCAATTCCAATTTATTTGGGTGGCCTGTTGTTTCTATTTCAAAGTTTCATTTGAGAATTCGCTTAAAATTGATCCAACTCATCATTTTCCCCTTTACTTTGCAACACCATACAAAGAACCTTGCTTGCAGGAGACAATAGTCAATTTGTAGCTTAAAGTTCGATGTATCCAGCCTCAGGCCCAGAGTCGTCGTTATTTTTAGGATGTAAGACTCCTGAACAACTTTACATCCTTTCAGCCAAGCCACAACCTTAGCCCCAAAAAATTGTGTTTCGTCGCAATCCCAAACGAGATGAGTAAGTGTTTCGAGTTCAACGCCGCAAGAACAGCAATTACCGCTTTCCTTTAAGCCAATTTTTTGCAGGAAGGAATTTGTAGGAATTCTCCAAAAAGCTTAAATTGAAACTCAATCAACCTTGAACTATTAGTACACTGCCGGGTTAACAGATAAGCTGCTTTCCAATTTATCTCGGTACAATTACAATCCGACATCTATTTTTCTTGACTCTTGGCAGGTAAAGATCCCTTTTTTCTACAAGGACCTTGTATACGAGTTGACTTGCTTTTTCCGCTTTTTCTAGCTTAGAAGTTATTGGTTCGTGCTTCAGCGATTCCGTTGGATTATTTCCCAGAGACTTTTTCACTATTTTAAGCATAGAAATAACGCCACAATAGGTAAGAGGGCACGGTGTGAATTTAAATTTTGCCTTAAATTCTTGATACGAGAGAAAGGAGTTACCGTCTTTTAGCAAATCCCTGACTTGATTAATGCCACTCCTAGACGATTTTGGCGATTTTAAACACCGAGTTAAACCAAAGAGCTTGAGAATGGAAATGCTCAACCGATTTTAACTGGGGTTCAAAGTTAACTTCGGTCCAGATATTCAGAACTTCCTTTAAGAAAGAGTCCTTAAAATGAACGCTGTTTAGAAGGTCATTTTTGCTCAGGTTGTAGGTAAAAAACATCTTCCCCCCAAAACATTCCAATTCCAAATCCAGGGAAAGTTTCCATTTGCCTTTGTTCTCATCGTCCAAGTATTTTTTTAATCCAAGAGCACTTTAGGGCTTTATTAAAAGACGCAATGTCCAACATTCTAAGACCGCCATCTTTAAAGTCGTTTATCATAACTTTTCGCTTTATTTTATCACTTTTTCCGTCCCATAGAAATCATAGAAAAGGCTATTTACTTCCCTAATAATAGACTCTTTTGATTGAAGGGATGTCAAAACATAAACTAGCTGTGATGCCACAAGGCTTTTTAAAACAACGATTTTCCCGACTAGGCTTAACCTTCGGAGACTCCACGAGGTAAGGCACTTTCTTGCCGTTTCCAATTTTTCGAGAAGATTCAATGATAAGGATCTCTGTG
The DNA here is from genome assembly GCA_964030785.1 of Siderastrea siderea. Taxonomy (NCBI): domain Eukaryota; kingdom Metazoa; phylum Cnidaria; class Anthozoa; order Scleractinia; family Rhizangiidae; genus Siderastrea; species Siderastrea siderea. Next base: position 32,930,716 of record OZ034969.1, read on the forward strand.
TGTCGTTTGAAAACCAGACCCCCTAAAGCTTTTACTTTTTGCTCCGGCCATTTGAGGTTCTTTTCTGGGGAGTGAACGACTTTACTGTTAGACATTGAGCCTATCCAGAAAGCTTCTGTCTTTTTGTAATTAAGCCTGAGGCCGGACACGTTTTCAAATGTTTCTAACATTGACAAAGCCTCCTGGAAGGACTTCTTGGAGTCATCTAGTGTTAAAGTGGTGTCATCGGCATATTAACAATAATCGGCATATTAACAATAATCCCTTTAATATTTGAATTAGCTCGGATAGCATTTGCCAGGATTTCAGCTGAAATAATGAATAAGTAGGGGGAAAGGGGGCAGCCTTGTCTTACACCCCGGGACAACTTGAAGAAATTTCCCGCCCATCCATTGTTCAGAACGTAGTTTTCGGCACCGCTATAAAAGACATTTATCCAGTGAATCAATGACTGCCCAAAACCAAGATGCTGCAAGGCTTTTCTAATAAAGGGACATTCTAAAGTGTCAAATGCTTTTTCGAAGTCTTGAAAGAGGAGAAGGCCTGGAGTATTTTTCTCTGCACAGAAATTGATAAAACTGTCAATCAAGCAAATGCTTTCTCCAATAAACCTGCCCTTTATGAAGCCCGTTTGATCATAATTGATTATTTTCGGGATCACCGTCTTAATTCGGTTCGCAGTAGCCTTGGTCGCGATTTTATAATCACAATTGAGTAGAGAAATGGGCCGCCAGTTCTTAATGTAATAAGGTACCGTATCTTTTTTTGGTAAAACTTTAATTATCCCTCTTCTTTGCGTCACGGAAAGTTGCCCTATTTCATAGCCGTAATTTAGAGCCTTTACAAGCGTATCCGAGACGTCATTCCAAAACAACTTGTAAAATTCAGCAGGTAGCTAGACCATCCGTTCCCAGTGATTTACCTTCTTCCATGCTTGTTAAGGCCGTTAAACATTCGTTCTTATTGAGGACTCCCTCACATACATTCTGCTGATCGTCACTGAGCACGTTTTCTTTTTGGTCGAAGAAAACCTTAGAAAACTCAGATTCTGTCAGGTCACCTTGAGACGAGTAAAGTTTGCTGAAGAAGGATTCACATTCGGCTAGAATCTCGTTATTAGAGAAAACAAACTCCTAGTCACTGTTTTTGAGCTAGTTCACTGTCCCTTGCTTAAAGTGTCTTTGTTCCAAATTAACGAAGTACTTCGTACTCTTTTCCCCCTCATTGTACCATACAATCTTCGACCTCAGGATCGCACCCTTGGTTCGATGCTCCACTAATTTTTCAAGTGCTTCTCTTTTCCCTTCAAGAGCTTCCGTAATGGAAAGTATTTCAGATACTGTTTCACCGGCGCTAGAGAGTTCAGTGTTTAATTTAGCGATTTCTTTTTCAATTTCCTCTTGGATCCTATTCACTTTCTTCTTTTTCATCGCAGAATAGCTCAAGGAAGACTCTCTACCCTTAAGTTTTATCATTTCCCAAAGAAGGGCTGGGCTCACTGTCGGGTCGTTTTCATAGCAAGTTTTGGTTTGGTGTATAGTATTCTTTATCAACTTAACATAATCTTCATCTGACAAGAGAGATGTATTCAACATCCAAAAACCATTTCCCCTTTGATTGGAATGCAAAGAGATTGCGTGATCATAGAATGATCTGTTTTATGGCCCGGCACTATATCTACGGTTTGTGTTATCGTAGCGACACTCTGACTGACCAGAAAGAAATCGAGTCGACAGTGAATTTCAGGAGTTTTTCGTCGCCAGGTGTACCTTCTGCCGTCCGGATTGAAGGTCCTCCACTATCAACTAAATCAAATTCCGTAAGCGCGTCATGCACAACACTTGCTGATTGTTTATGGGTCTTTGCAACTGGCCGCTTTTTTTTCCTTTTCCACGTCGAGGACAAGGTTAAAATCCCCACCGATTATTACATCATCAGTTTTAAAATCCCTCAGGTGATCAAAAAAATTTGTGAAGAACGATTTGTTGTCATCATTTGGAGCATATAAGTTAGCAATTGTTAAGTAAATACCATTCGTTCTTATAGTTTTAAGGATTTGAAAAGTGAAATTGTTATTAAATAGTATACCGACCCCTGTTTTATTACTTGTACAACAGCTGAAGAGGGCCTGATAACCCCATTCAGACGTCCACTGTTGCATAAGGCTATTTGTACAGTGTGTTTCCTGCAACAAATAAATTGAGAATCTTTTCGACCGGAGCCAATTAAACGTTTCTCTTCGTTTTTCCTTATTCCCCAGCCCTCTCACATTAAGCGAGGCTACTTTAAGATCCATCTTGATTCACGTTATTTATGATAATAACCATGGACATGACGCTCGCCTCCCAGTAAACCAAGCAAAAAAACACTAACCTACTAATTAAAAGCATACGCAAAAAACAAAGAAAAAAAAAACCGTTGAAAAATTAGAGAATAACTGCAACGAAGCAAAACGAAAATGTACAGAAAACAAGGACTTATCTGAAAAAAGAACTTAAAAGTGATAATGTGGTTCACGGTGCAAGAGGTAGAAAGCGCTGTGGTGGCGCTTAGTGATGTCGAAAGGCGTGATATTTCCAAAACCAATGGCTAGTGAAACTTGTTTCAAAATGTCTGGGGAATTAGCATGGGCACGCGAAAAATTGCATGATCGTGAAAAGTCCCGAGATTTACTGCAGAAAGAAAAGAAATATATATATCTCTTTCCAAACTTATCTACAAGCATGCAATAATAGAAGCAAATAGGAAAAAAGAACTGGTAAAAAAAATGCCTACTCAGGGCAAGTAGAAGTGTGCTGATTGCCGTTATCCTTTGATGGAAATAAGAAATCCGGGAGCTTATCTGCTGAATAACTATCGCCATTTACAAATAATTTATTACCTTTGATTGAAACCCGCGTAATGTTCAAGTCTTTCGCTTTCCTATAAGCTTCTCTTAATTTCCCACGTATGATCGCTGACTCCGCGGATAGATCTTTGTCGATGAAGACAGAAGAAAAGTGTGGGCTTTTGAGCAATTCCTTCTTTCTTTCCCAAACGGCGTCTACATCCATTCTTCAGGGAAATAAAGCGAGCCAGAATCGGCCGTGGACGAGAGCGCTGCGAATGCTCTTCTCCTGCTGTGGTACTGTTGGTATTGCTGGATGAAGACGGCCTATCCCTTCTGTTACCAACTCGGTGGATGGCATGAAAATTGATCTCGTTTGGGTTCATACCGAGAGAGTTAATAACATCTTTGACTTTGCTTACACATTCCTCAATGGTTTCTCCTTGGTTTTCAGAAATATTATAGAACTGTAGGTTTTCCCTTCTTCCTTGATGTGTTTTACTAATTACACACTGAAGAACTTGCTTTATTTGTTCAACTCTCAATGTGATATTGTACCACAACCTCTCATAAGAACATACCCTCAGAGTAACTGTACATGTTAAAGGATAACATTCGTATATTTGCTGGATACCATACTAATTTTCATGTTTTACGGTAGTGTTTTGATAACTTAAACATAATTTAAAAACAACACGTTGAAGGCAATTATTTTTGATGAGTAAAGGATGTTGTATGTCAAACTTTCGTAATTTCAGCTTCTTGTATTGAATTCAAGTTCCAAAAACATGAAAGACTACTGTTTGTAAAAGGTACAAAATGAACATGAGCAATGTTTTCTTCCGAGAAAACACAAAATTTTTCGATTGAACGAACGTTTGAGTTCTCAACGGTAAAATAACTTAGTTAGGTGAAAATAGGGGAATGTGCTTTTGTTTCCGGTTAGCGACGTTTGAGTTAAATAGAATTCTAGTTTACCCAAAATACTTTTAATTTTCTTGTTAATTCACAAAATTCTACCCTACTTTTCAGGTTTTTTTGTTTTGTTTACAATTTGTTATACACACCAACTTTCCTAAATATTGTCCCTACTTATACTGAGTGAAAAGTTAAACAAGTTCTTGCATAATTTACCCAAAAACGTCAAAGCTGGTTTCTAGTTTCTGCCATGCTGTTCATCAATTAATTTTGTTTTTGATGACTACAGTATGCTCGTTGAGATTACGTATAGAAACCTCTAGCTCTCTAACTGTATGTTTCTGCTTGAAAACCAAATATTTATGGCAATTTCCTTAAAACGACAGGCAAGCTTTTAAAGTTTAAGGCTGAAAATGTAAACTATAACTAATCGAATCCTTTAGACTTTTCCACTGAGGAAATCATTGCGCTAATATTATAATACAACCTCAATTTGGCATTTGAAAATTACATTTTTCAATTAACATTATTTCGCTTGAAGTCCAGGAACCGATTTATGCAAGATCTGGATTAAAATTTTAGTATTCAGTTTTGTCTACGATTTTCTGATAATATTTCCAACGAAAATCTAAAATATTTTGTTGGCAACAGGCCGTCTGAAAAATATTTTATTTGCATGATGACGTATTCACGACTTCCTCGATGCACGCTCTCCACGCAAAAAAATAAGAAGCTTTCCAGTGAATATAGCGAGATTTATTTTTATTTTTTCCACAATCATTCCTTTCATACTCAGATGGACTACCATTGTTTTTTTTTTTTGAATATACCAACGCATATTTCCGTTTGCTCATGAAAGACTCAGAGGCCAATTGTGTTCTCAGTTGTCAAAAGAAAAAATGATTTTTTGCGCTCTCTTCCGATCGCTTTAATAATTGCTTTTTCCAGAAGAGAAACAAGCTCCAGGGAGCCTTTAAAAACTAATAAATATGGGTTTTGCAAGCGGGGTGTATCACACATAAAAGCATTTTCGTGATACAAAATTGTTGTCACCACCTGTGTTTGTTACAGATTGAACTGAACGTGTAGTTGAGAACGGACCAGAAATACTAAGGGCACTCAAAGGTACGTTTATATCTTCAATATCATTGATTCTTTTCGACTGTAATTGATTTACTTTACGTAAGAAGAGACTCCATTGCAAATATTTCCTCAGGCATCGATGCTCTTTTTGAATTAAGTAATGAGACAGCGAAACGTGGCTAAAATTAAATTAAATCGTAGATGGGAACGTAAACAGATGTTACCAATGAAAGAAAAAAACAATCGTCAGATAAGGGTTTTCTCAGTAACACACAACATGGACCTGGCGTGCGTTTCTCGAAAGCCCTGAAATCTTTTCGGGTCCGAAAAGCCATCTGTACAAACACTAACATTTATTATTCAAGGCTATCATTTTAACATGTGTTTGAGACCGGAAAATTTTAACTTATAACAATGTTTTATGCTTAGAAACGTCTTTGATTTCAAGTTACAGTGTGAATTATCGTGCCCGAAATCGGCCCAAAAAAGTTTGGGGGCTTTTGAGAAACGTACGCCTGATTGGGATGTTTTTTGACACTGAAAACGTAGCTAAACTGTTTCGGCTTTTTGTTGACAATGAAGCTACAAATGCAATTTCCTTGAGGCTCCAAAGCTTTCATTTTCAGGGTGGTAAACATGCTATTCTGTATCACATCCGTCGAAACCAAAAAACACACGAAGCAATTAATGAGGAAGAAACTGGTCAAAGCAAACTCGAGACAATGCTCTCAAACGCCCGTATGTTTATAGCTAATAGTGAATTAGCTTCTAGCTAATTTTAACAGCAATTTTTATCCTCGAAGAGAAAGCCTTTGAAGTTTTTTGTCAACAATACTCAAGACCAAAAGACAGTCCGCCAGTTAGTTCTGCACTAGGACGCCCCTATCAATAGAACAAGAAGCCTGGGGCGAGTCCGAATATCGACGTTTTTGGAGCTCCGCTTCTCAAAAAAAAAAAATTGTTTCTTGCGCGTGCGAGAGGGAAAATATTTCCGGAAACAATGTTTACACCACAATGTGCCTGCATTTCTCAAGGGTAAATTTTTGGGTGGATGACGTGTCATACTTATAAGGCAAGCATTGACGTTACGATGATTAGTAGACATTAAAAAGAGCCATGCTTTACAGCACCTTCTGCAATGCCGTCTCAAATTATCATTAAAAACTGTACGGAAGGAGAGGTTGGTGGCGAAAAACATTGTTCCATAAAAAAAATATTTAATGAGATCGCCAAATTACGTCATCGCGCTTAATATGATGACACTTAGGTACGTCAGAAATAGTGTATCGGCTCAAGGAAAACTAACTTAACACGTTTGCAATAAAATTAACCAAATGGAGATCTATTTTTAAATCTATTAACAACGTATGTTATGCAAACAGGATATAATTAAAAAGTAGATACCTTTTCAGTTTGGTAGTTAGTTTAACCATAGATCTAATTCATTATAATGAAATATTTTGAGCAGAAACGTTTGAATGGAAACATTGTTATAACATTGCCTTTTTCAAAGTTTCAGGGAAAAATATTTAGTCTAGAAAAAACGTGTTTTGCCAAGGGCGTATTAGAATCTGATTTTCTCTGTTATTCTCGCTATCTTTTGTTTTCCTTTTTTCGAATCTGACGACCATGTAAGAGAAAACAGTTAATTCAAACAAGTTTGTTATCGTTTACTTGTAAGCTATAAACAGTATAACAGGATTTTTAAAGGAGTTTTAACTTTGTGGACCTACAATTTTGGAGATTGGCAGGATTTAGTCAGATTACGGCCAGATATTCTCGTAAGATTTATTTCTTGCGCTTCCACATCTGATTACTAACTTATCGAAAGGTAAAAACTGAACTGAGTTGCTACAATATATAACTTTATCAGTGTTATTTCGATCAAACGTACTTAATAAAGGTTGCTTCTTATAGTTTACCCTTCTTGGACAGTTCTATAGCTCTAGGTGTTTGTCGTCAAGGTCCGGAATGAGGAATTAATGAGATGTTCGTTTTGCATTTTCTGTAGTGGAGTAAACTTTTTAGAATGTGCCAGTTTGGAAGAAAAGACAGAACAAAGGTGTTTCAACATTTGATAAATTCCCTAACCACTTCCATTTGAGGAAAAGTCAAAAGCGAACTGACACAAAGTCTTGAACGGGGTGTTTTGACGAGTCTTAAACGTGTACGACTTTAATTCTGGTGGGAGATTAAATCTTTAGACCGCGTTTGCATTAGCCGAAAAGGTTAAGACTAGAAGGATTATAAATACGAACGACCATTCCGCGTTTACATCATAATGGCGTATAAGTTTGCTTACCTATACCGGAAGAATATCCATTCGCCACACCTTCTACTGGTATGAGATTTTGAAGTGGTATCATTAAAGTGTTAGACGAATATAGAGCCACAAAAGGGTATCGGGATAAATAAACTGATATCGGAACGTAATAAACGTATCATGTACAGACTCCCACTGCACAGGAAAGACCCACTAAAAGTGTGCTGTTCAATTACTTCAAGTCGTCACACTGTAAGAAAACGGTCAAACTAAAAATTGTGAGTCTGTCTAAAGGCCTTGTTACACGAGGCAATTTTTCCTGCAACTTACAACCCAACACCGTTGCAAGACAAGTTGCGGACGAAATTGCACATGTGACACCTCCTATTGGCAACTTATCTTACCAGGAATACCGCGTTGCGAGTTGCCGACTAGACTTCTACTTTTTGCAACGTTGCGAGATAAGTTCCAGCGTGTACAATGCCGGTATTCTGCACCTTGTCTCGCAATGCTCCTGTCATCATTGCGTTGCAAGGTGCAGGAAAAATTCCATCATGTAACAGCGTTAAGAGGGGAAAACGGTTGCATGTGATTGCCAGTTTATGAGGGAACAAAATGAAACAAAGAAAAAAGACAAAGAACTTCGCAATATGCTCGGAAACACGCAGTCGCGTTGCACTTAACATGGAACGATAATTTTTAACTTGTGTTTGAAGAACACTTTGGCCAGTCTAGGCAACATGGGTCCGGTTTTCAAAAAATTGGAAAGGATTTTAATAGTTTCAGGTTTCCTGTGATAAGCCGATAAGTTACTATCTGTTTTTGCATCAGCCGAAAAGGCAGTTAACGTTCACTGAAGAGTGAAGATTACTTGGTGGAATTTTAGTTATTTCTCTAGGAATTACACGCTTGATTCACTGCAACCAAATACATTCTGTACACGTTTATACATTGATGTAAACGTCCGTATGGATTGAATAATTTTTAGAGGAAACTAAAGAAAAAAAAGGGAATTTTAAACTCGAATCAAATAGAGGACTAAAATAATAGGCTAGAAGCATCATTACATGTAGGCATGTCTGGCTCTTTTGACATTCTCGTTTACATCGTTAAAATTCTAAAAAAACACAAAAATGTATCTGGGACGTGATGGATTTTGCAGAAGGTTCCTTCGAACTAATTTCATTTTGAACGCTTTGCTTGAAAAGACCTTAATTGCGTCCACACATTAAATTGTTTTTCATTTGATGCCTCTACAAGGCAATTCCGCGCAAACTGTTCGCCAAATGCTTAACATTCAATCGCTCAATTAGCTCAAGTATGAGCGTCAGTGGAACTGCATAGACCTATGGCATCTCACACTTATTACAGACGACTGAGTCACTGAAGCAAGACCGTTAGATAAACAGAAATCTAAGGAGGCCAAATTCCTGCTGAGGGATGTTGTAAGTTTTTTAATCCACGGAAACGATCGACATGAACATTACAGGGGGCTGAATAAGAAGGTACGAACTTTCGACTTTTTCGAGCGACTTCTTTGCGCCATGTAAACGCCATAGGCTCGGTGTTAAAAAGCAGACCTGCACCTTTCTCACGATTAAACATATTGTCTATGACCATCGTGAGCTTAAGCAAGTCGTAGATTTGATTTACACGTACGTATTCGGTTTTAATTAAAATACCTTAAAGGTTTCTCTCAAGGTGTCAAAGTTGAATCCAAGTGTGACCTTTCAAATGAAAGCTACTGAGAAGTACTTGTGGATATTGTGTTGTACAAGGCAGTTCTAACTTTGGAATCTGTAGATGAACTCGCAACGTGTAACCTTTCAAATGAAAGCTACTAAGTAGTACTTTACTGTGGTGCTGATGATTATGCCGTACAAGGTGGTTCTAACTTTTGAGTCTCTGGATGATATCCTATAGTGTGACCATTCAAATGAAAGCTACTGCGTTGTACTTTCCAGTGGTGACGTTTATTATGCTGTACAAGGTGGTTCCCACTTTTGAGTCTGTGGATAAAATCCTAAAGTGTGACCATTCAAATGAAAGCTACTGATCATTACTTTCCTGTGGTGCTGTTTATTATGCTGTACAAGGTGGTTCTAACTTTTGAGTCTCTGGATGAAATCCTAAAGTGTGAACATTCCAGTGAAAGCTTACCAAGTTACATATGATGACATCAAGAGGTGGTTCACGAAAGCTCACAAAACGTAAAGGACGTCATCATCTGAGGCAAAAAGGTTTCGACTAAGAAACCAATTTCTTTCAAGGGGAAGTATTTTGACGTTGAAGAGTTAAAAGCTTCTTGGAAATGCCTTTAGAGCAAACCAAAGAGTTCTTAAAATAAATAACTGGCAGTTAGGGTCATGCAAATGTCTCCATTTAATTTAGCAACACAAGGATTAGATTAGCAAAAAAAAATTTAGAAATTAAGATCGTTTTACAAACAGGAAAAACTCTACAACCACAGAAATGCAGAGTTTTACAGGTTTTATATCAACGCCCGTTACTTTAAATAAGAAATGCGCCTGTTTAGAAAAATTAGAACCAACATGAGTACTGTGAAGGATAGAAGACTTTTGACAAAACCGGAATCGCTTCGAAAATCACTTATGGATCTCATGCAAACTTGAGCGAAATTAAGCCCAGGTTGCGTGGGAGTGACATTACGTCATTCATTGTCATTTTGATAACAATTGATAACAATTGGGTTTTAAGTGTCAATACAAGTTCGAGAAACAGCTGTCTACCATCGAAAAGTGCACCAGCTTTTTTTTTTTCCAAGGATGCATTGCAAAGTTAGAAACAACGAAGACATTCCAAACTTCACTTTTACTAGGCAATTGAAACAACAATCTAAAAGTTTGACGCCAAGTTGTTCTTTACAGCATCGAAAGCTCAATACAATATTTTTCCGGCAGTTTTTCTTAAATCGCGTTGTAAAATATATAAAACTTCTACAAAGAAGAGAAATTATCTATTCTAGAGCTAAAGCCTCAGTATTGATATCATCAGGACTGTCTATCGAAGAAACAACCACGAAGTAGTTGATAAAAGCGAGTGAACAGGTCAAGAAGATACTGTGGGCATGCATGGGCAGCTCAGAATTGTTTTGAAGACAAGTTCGTAGTGGCCAACCACCCTTACTGAAAAATGTTAAGGGCAAGAAGGCTACTAAAAAACCTGACTGTTTTCGCAAATGTTCTGTCTCTTCTTTGTAACAGTTTACCCGTTGAGATTTAAGATAACATAAGAAAATTTCCATCTGTCAGAGAAGGGGGCACGAGCTTTCGGCACACCCTTTATAAGGCATAAAGGGCGGTTCAAATGATACCACACACCCACGAAAAACGAACCTTGCCTGTAACCTGACGAGCCGTGAAAGTTCGATTTCTAAGGTGCGTTGTTCTAGTTCCATTTCTGTAGTTATGCATGTATCTGATTCTTCGCAAAGGGTTGAAGAATGTTCTAATGCGACTCAATTAATAGGTTAACCAAGCACTCAAAGACAGATAACCTGTAGACGGGAACGTCTAGCCGAGCAAACAGTTCTGCAGTGGTCAGTTTTGTGCAAATGGCTTTTATCTAAGGGAATTAACCTTTTTTTATCCAAGATGTACACCTTTAATCAAGTAATATGATAATAACTATTGCTTCTACGGTTGAAATTTTTATGTGTGACCATTAAAATAAAAACTACAGAGAAAACACTTTCTCTGGTACTTCAAGTTTTCACTTCAGTTTTTCCACTTCAAAAGAAAATTTAATGTCTATTTAACACTCTAAGGAGTTAAAAGATATAAAAGGATTAGATTAGGGGAGGAAATAGACACCGCTGTGACGCAAGATATCAGATTTAAGCTGGGATTTGTAGCCATTTCGACGCTTTTGAGACAAAAAACATAGTGCAATGCCTGATTTTGATCTCTCAGAAGTCAAAAATGTCACTTTGCCTTAAATGGAAATGTAGTTATCAACCTTAAGTTTGTTAACTCACATTTTATATATAGTTACATAGCTAAGTTACACGATTTGGATTATCCGCCATGTGCAAATCAGGTGATACTGACAGTTTAAAAGTTAAAAGTAAATTGGATTTATTCTATTACGACTGGGATTTTAAATCATTTCATAAAATTTCAGCAGCGTAATTGAATTGTAGAATGTGCAATTCTGATAAAAAAAAGATTAAAGAGCTAAAAACAGTAAATTGGATTTATTTTGGCACCACTGGAATACTAAAACCATGTTTACGGCGACTTGGTTTCACGGTTTTTTTAATCAGTTTAACCCATTTATGGACTTTTTGCATATAAATTTTCATTAAAGAGAGTCCGTTAAACAAACAAGCTAAACTAGCATATTCCCCCATATTGGCACTCCCACAAGTGACAAAATTCCTTTTCTAAAAAATTACACCTCTGAGTTAATTTCTGTCTACATTTTTTAATGGACCTAAAGAGCGCAGGTTAAAATCTTGGATTCTGATAAGCAGCGCTTTGAATATCCTCACGGAAGCTATAGCGATAAGCTGCATTACTCAACACCGCTAATACAGTATTACATTGTATCTACTTTACAAGCTCTACTAACTCTTGAAGTGTACTTATAAATCAGGAAATTATAATTTTACTGAATTTGTTCACCGAGAAGGAGCAGAAAGACTTATTTCACAAATGATTTTAAAATGTTTTTAGTGGCCTCTTTGTGAAAGAGAATTGCACTTTTTCATTACCATTTTAAGTCAAAGAAACAATTTTTGACCTTACAATACGACAAAACTGTGATACATTTCGAAGCAAACTTAAGTAGACCGTTCAAATCCATCAGTTAAAAGCTTCAAATTAAACAATCAAAACTTAAGTGTATTACGAGAAAGCAAACAAAAAAGAACCATACTTTATCATTTTGCGCTTCACGTAAAAACAAGTGATGTGTTAGCATAGAATGGAGTACAGTGCCACGTAAAGAAATCAAGCTATACAGGAAATTTCACGACTTAACACAGGCATTATGTTCTTTCGCTTATCGCGACTTCCAAATTTGCCTTGCGGCTCTGTCGGTTTGCCATAAACAGTGCTCTTTTAAACAGATGATTAATTTCTTTCATCGATGTGGACCTGGGTACGCCCCAAACAATAAACAACCCAGTATAGTAAACGAAAAACTCTTCGTTCATCGGCAGCACTGTGTTTGCACTGGCAGAAAGATGAGATTGTATATGGAACTTAACTGCCCACAGTTTGTACGCGAGAATAACCTCTTAAACACAATATAATTCAGGGTAATTTGCGTAGAGGAGTCACACTCGTTGAATAACAAAATTCTCTCTTTAAACAAACCGTCTGCTAAATTGCTAGTTATATTATTTTAGTCCAATTTTCGATATTGCCTAATTTTCTCAAATGTGTCCAAGTGGACCCCAGGCTGATAAATGTAATTTACGGCGCTAAATAACCTTAATAGAGCAGCGAGCCAATAATTCGTAATTGTACCATAAATAGGCATCAAACTAAAAACACCATTTTAAATACCAAAGCAAACTTTCAAAGGAAGCCCTGCTGTTATAATTATACTTTGAGAAGGCAGGTTTATTTAGTTGAAAATAACAAGCAAGCCTTGCGAAACAGAGCAGAGATTTTCCTGCAATAGGCTTAGCAATCAAAGGCAATCTAGAAGTGATAGCTTAAAATACTTTGAATGCCACGGTGTACCTTGATATGATAAGCAGCAAATGATTCGCGAAAAATTTGAGAGGAACTACAACAGAAATAGTCCATGAGATAACGAAGATAATGAAATGAGAAATAGCAAAGCAAATTTGAAAATAATATCAGAGATCAATTTGACTTTTCCTTCATTTACTCAGTGGCATTCCTGTCTTTTTCTATTTTTTTTTTTAACCTTCTTCAGTAGCAGAGATGGCAAGAGTTTGCAAAATTTTATTTGGAAATTTAACAAAAGAACATTTACTTGTATCCGCAACAGGACAGATTTGTATTTAGATAGCTGTGTTAGCGACATGATTTACAAAAAGCCCGGAATTACTGTTGTAAAGTTATGACTAGCCTGCGCCCTGTGACAGGATGTAGTTTCTAACAAAAAATGCAAAGCCATTAGCTTTTTTTTTGTTTTAGGTAGCTTTGCGATAGTGAAGGTGTGATACGAGCAGTTGTGTATTAAACATGAGCCCCTTTTTACGAAGCAAGTTGATGAAAAAGGGTTATCCTGGCTTACTTTTCCCGCAGGAATTGCGTCTGTGTTTCAAATATTACCTTAAAATCAAAGGCAGCTGAAAAAATTATATGGACACCACGCTTTTTGCCAAGAGATTGGAAAATTGTGACAAGCTGATTGCCTATGTACGGTCAATTCCGGTCATCTTTTAGGCAGTGCATGCTGCCTACGTATCATAGCTGAAGTGGATAAAAACTGGCTGCTTTTACAAATTCCGCTTTACATCAAAATATCAAGAAAAGTACGCATTATTTGCTATTATTAACTGCGAAAACCCTGGGCGGGGTGGGATTTCTTCCGTTTGTTACGATTTACCACCAAAACAATACTTAGGCTGCACGAATAAATCCTCGAAAAAATGCATTACCAAACAAAAATGCATTTATCCCTGTCGTGCTCTAAATTACGGCCGAGGAAGTAACCTTAACTGTCACACTGACAAGACACTAAAAATAGTGGCGATACGATCGGCTTAATTTACTCGGTCGTTTGACGCATGTATGACGAGTGGGTTAATGCGAATTGTGGGAACACGAACACTTGCTAAATACTCATTGGTCTTTATAGCGCTCGACTTGAGTCGCATATGACCTCTCTCCCACTCAAAATCTTTGTTATCAGAGCTTGATTTTCTGCGGGATTTAAGCGAGATTCGCTCACGGGAAGAGATCACCGCAAAAAGGTTGTAGCCGTATAAGGTACGAGATTTTTACGCGCGCCATTTGTTATTTGCATTTTTAAGGACACTGGTTTATGTATGACGCTTTCTACCACTTAAATATCGTTTCGTGCAATCACTGCTCAGCAGCTTTTCAGTAACCTTGTAGAATTGAAAAGCTTTAGCTCGACGCCATCCTTGTGTTGAAAGATTTCGCGCTTTGCTTTGCTATGTTTATCGTCGTTTACGGTACTTTTCGTGACTGTGGATTTGCTCTGGGCACAACACGTACATATCAAATGGCTAAAACGTTTAGCGCTTTCTTCATAGCGACACAATCTTTCTTCAAATGTGAACCAAAAGATTTTGAGACAAGATTTTTACCCCCGTTCCAACGTTTAAACAAATCCGTAAGTAGAACAGGTTCACCGAATTAAGGAAATGTTGTCAAACAACCTCTCTTTGAGAGAGTTTTGGATCAAAAAGGTCAAGACTACATCCTTTCGATTCAGTGTTGGCGTTAAATGTTACCACCCCAGCCTCGTAAAAAGGTGTTTAAAGCGAAAATCATGTTGAATAGTTAACACATTTGCTTAATAAAATTTACATTAGCAAAAATTCGTAAAGTAAACCTACCTATACTGCGGGGATAGCTGTAGTGCTAAATGTCTGTCAAGGCAAATATTGGATTTCACAGAGCTCAACTTATCGAGTCTAACATCTTTACTAATTTAGATTTTCATCAAGTATATATGAAAACAGCAGGACTGCTTCTTTTTTCTCGGAGGCGCAAAGAAATGAGAATGCACACGATTATCGGTGAATCAACCGTGTATGGCCCGCTTCCAATGCTCTCTTGAGCAACTAAGGTTTTTAAAGGGTGACGGAATTTCTGATCAAACAGGGTGCGGCAAATTGTTTTCTAGGCTGTCAATGTTGCATTCCCCTTCTCCGCGCTTACTTTCGCGCCAAATAGCAGCTGGAGTCCTCAAAGGAAACGCTTAAAATTTGTTTCAAGTGCACCATTTAACTCATTATTTTCGATTTAACAGCACACGCAATGAAAATATTTTTTTTTAAAGCTTCTTTCGGATAGAGCTAAATAAATGTTTGTCTAGACGAAGCCGACCAGGGAAAACAAATTATGAAATGAAGCGTTTTTTTTTTTTGTAAAACGGCGTGGTGAAATAATCAGTGATGCTTGAAATTTGCGCGCGGACGGTTCAGCCGACGGTTATACAATTTTCGCCGTAAGCGCGATTACAACGTGTTTAAGTCAGTGGAGGGAACATAGATTCAATATTCAATTTTGACTTTTTATGGCCGAAAATTTCATATATCCGAAATCAGGTCGAGGTTGTCGTCCTACGCATGCGAGACTGCATGAACAATTTGTTTCAGTTGGCTTCTCGCTTCACTGGCAAACAAATTTTCAATTAGTTAAATTTGTAAGAATTCGAGGTCACTCGCATCCCTCAGGGCAAACATTTGAATGAGGCTACATGAAAAGCAAAATGACATGTTTATTTTATTTCATGAACATAGAACTTGATAGTGCGCAAATGACAAAATAACAGGCTATACCAACAAAAAAGCAGCAACAGAGAGGCCAACAATTAGTTCAAAGCGAAATAGAGAACTGTTTCAGACATCGTGGTTCCATTTAGTATTTTGTTTCGTGATGCTTGGTTGCTATAGTGTAACTTAACGCGCAATTTCTTTTCTTTTCCAAAGTAATGGCTCACAAGAAGGGTAGATCACCCAAATTGCAAACTATTAAGTATACAATGGCAAAACAGCTTGATAGGTTATTTGTTGAAACAGATGATTAAAATACATGCTTGTTATTATTTCGCCTTTAAGATAAAAACAAATACAAAACGAAATACGTCTAATTTCTTTCAATCCAAAACACACACTACAAAAACGAGGTTGGGCTAGCTTGAAAGGATTATCATAACAAAACTTCCACACCGGAAAAAGAGCTATTTTTTCGCTGATGGCTTCAGAAATCAATACATGCTTGGAATTGGAAAGCGACCATGAAATTGTAAGCGCATAATTAACAGACGAGATATATTGTTAATGTTAAACCTCGGCGGCGAGAAGTCTTGTTCCGCTTACACTATCTTAGACTAAAGCAAACATTAATGGGATTCTATATATTTGCAATTATATTCGGTGTAAGAAAAAACGAGAGAAAAATCACTCTAAAATGATATCTATTAAACACAGATGGTTCAGGGTGTTTTTCTTGTAAACTAATAGGAATTGCGCTCGAAAATTCACGCGGATAAGTTGGAGCGATCAAAGGCACTATACCACTGTGTAAACTTAAGCGCATCTCATGAAAAGTGATGTGATTTTAAAAAGCATAAGGGAAGTTAATTTTGCGAGTAAAAATAACCTCGCGTTTGCATACTAATAAAACAAAGAACAAAAAAATCACGAAGGCGAGAATAATACCAGGTTGATTCAATCGCTGTGGGACCAAAACACAAACAATTTTGTGTTTTTTTTTACTTTGCACTGGCAATGAAGCGAGATTTGAAAAGGTGTTATGTTTTTCGACATGTCATACCGCCCTCTGAAATCTACAGATAAGATTAAAAAGCTTTAATTCAAGCTCTTTGTAGTAATAAGTTTCTTTTATTTTCAGTACCTCAAACAGATTCCTGTACGATAATACAAAGCCAGTTAGACGGTGAAAGCATTTCTCTATAGCCCTACTTTGAACAAGGTAAGTTATTATGCTCTTTCGAGTACAAAACCTGTTCGTTCGCAGAGGTAATCTTTCACAAAATTACGTAACATAACGTAGTTCCCAGTCTGCAGCAAAAAAATCTAGTGCGTAACCATTCAAATGGAAGTCCTTGGATAGTGTTTATTTTCAAGTGATATTGCTTGTTTTCCAAAACCTTGCTTTTGAGGATTTTGGGGAGTTTTTGAATTTTTAGCACGGCCCAACTTGCCCGTAAGCTTGTTGTTCAAACCAAGACATGCACGACGTAAACAGTTCATTGGCAAAACGGGAGTAATTGATCCCTTTGTTCAATAGATAATTGCTCTCCTCAATTCCTTAGCTTTTGTCCTGATTCAAAGTGACTTACGTTGATGAAAAAATTAACATGAAAACACACTATTCTCTCGACAGCAACCACAGCAAAATCCAACAAGACTGCACCTAGATAAAATGTCCGGCAACAGTACGAACGTCACCGCGCCAAAAACGGTGTCCGAGATAATCGCTACAGCGACGTTTAACACGATTGTAATGATGCTAACGATCGTAGGAAACGTTCTCGTATGCTTCAGTGTGTACTATTTTCCGCGTCTTCGCAGGCCAACAAACTATCTGATCGTATCTTTGGCCGTGAGCGATCTGCTAGTGGGGTTGCTGTCTCTTCCCTTTCGGATCTCACAGACTGTTAACGGTGAGAAATGGCCGCAGAATCTGGGGACGGCGGGCTGCCAGTATTGGATATGGATCGATATGTTCTGTTGTGGTGCTTCCATACTCAATCTGGTCGGTATCAGCTTCGATCGTCTGCTAGCGGTGAAATGGCCGCTCACTTACCGTGAAAATATGACCACAAAGCGAGCCACTTTTGTTATAGTCTTTGCCTGGATGTACGCGCTGCTTGTTGCGTCTCTTTCGTTTGTGAAATGGGGCGGAAAAGAAACAATCATAATCAATCCGCAATGCAGCATCCAAGCCAAGCTTTATATCACAATCTTGGCCGTCGCTGCCTTCTTCTTCCCGCTGACATTTCTGGTCTTCAACTACGCACTGGTTCTCAAGATCGCCATCGGTCACGCGCGACAGGTGCAAAAAGATAAAGACTCTATCGCGGTGAACTTCTTGCCGGAGAAAGACGCGAAGGAGGAGACCAGCGGAATCGCCAGCTCTCCAACTTCAAGCACTAGAGCCATATCAATTGGAAAGCGAAGCTGCGACCCACTGACAGAACACCATAAACCTCGAAGATCATCCGGCTTGCACATTATGAAACAACTTAAGGCAACCAAGACACTGGCGATTGTGGTGGGGGTGTTTATCCTATCGTGGTTCCCGTTTTTTGCGATTTTTCTTACGTTTCAGTACTGCACGACCTGCTTCAAGCCAGACAGAATACCAATCCAGGTGAAAACCGCTATAGTCATTATCTTCGTCTACGTTTTGCCCGTGAGCAATTCCGCGGCGAACCCAATCATTTACACATGTTTCAACAAGGAGTTTCGCACGGCTTTTCTGCAGGTCCTCTACAAAATCACACGGAAATCGGACACTAAGTTCATGGGCAAAGCAAACGGATTCTCGGACACTTATTCTTCTTATGCGTAAGTCTAGCAAAGATAAGACTTATCTTTTATTAATCTTTAACCATAGAGATGATAACGTAGCGAAAACTAACCGTACACTGCAATTCTGACTCGAATAGCGAGTATTTTTGGATATTGTGTGTATATGCTACAGCATTTCCGTTTCTTCGGTTGTCGAAGTGAAAGTGAGATGACAGATTTATGCAGATTTCATTATCACGTTATCATAACGTTTCAATAGCGCCGTATGAATAGAGAACATAAACAAAAATCTACCTCCAAAGCTTTGATTTCCCAACGTAACTGAAAATATTGGATTGGTCGATGTTAAAAAAGTAGGCATGAAGGGTACCTTTATTTCATAAAATGAAGTAAAACAACGTTTGTCATGCAATTTCGAATAAGAAATGTCAAGCAATTAGCGTTGTTTTCTGAATAAAAGATTCCCTGGAGATTTAGAAAATTTAAACGATTTTGTAATTACACGAAATATCTCTTTCTAAGCTTTGTCCTCCTTTCAAACTTGTGATTACGACATTTAAGCTGAAAGGATTTCCAAAAAACCGGCCCGCTATGGATGTTTAACTTTCATGACTGAAATCAAGGTTTCTTGTGTTTACTTAAACGTCTTTCATGCGTTAGTGACAATACTGTGTGATATCATTGTTTTTTCAGCAATCAATTGGACAAAGCACACGTTCAGAAACTTCTCTAAGTGTAAAATGTAAAATTACCGAATTTAATTACAACTAAAAGAAAGAAACTCGTTATTTGAAATTTATGTGGTTTATGGGCCGTACACTTGGTAGTTTAAAAAGTATTTGCGCAAAATGTAAAAATTTTTATCGAATCAAGACTGAAATCAAATGATTGCTTACACTACTACTATTCCATCTGTTATCAGTCGCAGATAGACCTTATTTTTGTAGCCCGTTCACCGTTGTCTTGAGGTAGAATTTAATTTTATATCCTAAGTGTGTAAAAAATTTTACCTCTCAAATAAATTTCGTGTTAAAAATACACCAGAGACGCGATTAAAGGACAGTACGATCGACTCACTCCATTAACAGAAAGATATTGAGAGCATCCGCGCAGGAACCAGTCGGTTTGCCATGGAATGTGGAATTACGATAACAGTTAACACCTTGAAAGTAATAACTGTTTAGTCTAGAGCATCAAAGACTATTAGTCTGATTGCCCGCACAGTAAGATGTGTTTATTTAGTTCTTATCGCCCGGGTCGATTACCGTTATGTTTGTTTAGGTAATGAACGCTTAAAACAACATTTCTTGAGTTCAAATTAGAGCCCATGTAGTAAGCCTGTTTCTATTTAATCGCTTCGATTATCGCTGAAAAACTTGTTCAGCGATCGTACGATCGTCAATATCGCTACGCGCCATGTTTCTATGATATCGCTAAGATGGATCTTTTTTTTCCGATTAAACAATCACAACGGTCAAATGAAAACCAGGCTTTGGAGGAAGATCGAAGGAAGCTAGTTCAAGGTCAAACTCTAGCCATCAGGCCTAAACACAGCTTAGAACTAAATGGAGGGCGTAAGGGCGTAAGATTGCACCACTGCGCACAGCAATTTTAGGGTGGTGGTGGTGGTGGTGGGGGGGGGGGGGGCAACACTGTGCAAAATACTTGCAATGCTGGACCGTGTGTCTGCCTCTATATGAGAGAGGTTCCAACTGAAACCCAACCATAAACAGCTTTAGCCAATTTTGAACACTTGTTCCTAATTTTCTCACCTGCAATGCACATGCAACGCAAAAATCGTGATTCATCTTTACGAATAACAGCTGGAAGACTTGTTGCTGAATTTT
The DNA here is from genome assembly GCA_964030785.1 of Siderastrea siderea. Classification (NCBI taxonomy): domain Eukaryota; kingdom Metazoa; phylum Cnidaria; class Anthozoa; order Scleractinia; family Rhizangiidae; genus Siderastrea; species Siderastrea siderea. Next base: position 32,950,854 of record OZ034969.1, read on the forward strand.
CCTCGTTCTTTCGCCAAATGGCCACATTGTTTCTTGCAATAACTGGCCAGTTTTCTTTTTCCTTAATATGCTAGTGCAGCCCACCCCATTTCCAGTGTATGGAAATTTCGGAATCTCACTTTTGCTATTGTGCTTACGTTTTCTAAATCTTGGTGCAATTCAAAGCCGTTCTCTGCGAAAGAGCAACACAGTATCACATGAACCAAACTCTGAATTCATAAAATATGTCAACTCAAACGGAGAAATAGATTGGAAACAAGTTTTCTAAGATTGTGCAATTTTTGTTCAAGACCAAAGAAGTCTGGATCCTGGCAGATTTAATAAATGTATTTTTTCAGCTATTAGAGTCTTAAGCTGTTGTATATAAGCTTGTTCCTGATTCACTCTTTTTAACACGTTAACAAAGAGTGTAACAGTGCGTTTTGATTTAGCTTGCCTTGTTTATGTAGCATTGATTAGCCGCCTAAAGAAAAATTATGATACGGTGCAACATCGGTTAACATTTGTTGCTCCCAGTTGAAAGATTATTAATACCATTATAAATTACTTGACGTGTAGTTTTGTGTTTAAGTGGCCTTTTTGTCTTTCAACTTTGCTTGCTACGCTGCCGGTTCAACATTTGCTGAACAGCAATTGCAACATTTTTGTCTACAAATGTTGAACTGTGTGTTAATAGATTGCAGGAAAGACATCTGTTAACAGACCATTTTTTTCGCGTGGCAACCATTAAAACAAAACAAAACAAAAAACTAAAGGTTTTAACAACCAATGAATGTTTGGTTTGCACATAATATCAACAGTTGAAAGATGTCTTCGCTATAAAGACATAACATTTTTAGAGTGGTTTTTTGAGTCGGTAACAATACAGGACTATCAAAGAATAATGTCTTGAAAAACCAATGATTATGGCCGAAAAATAAAAATAAAAGTGCATAATTCGCAGTAAAAACTGGTCATAAGTTTCAAGCTCATCGTAAGACACGTTACCAGTCAAAAAGAAAAAACACGATTGGCTGTTAAGGATTTGCGTGATTTGATTGGAGGAAAATAAGCCTTTCTACGCCGAATGGACAGAGCGCGTTGCACGAACGTTATGACCTAAGACGCAAATGAAATACCATGGTTTGGTAAAAATCTATCGAAATTCTAAAAAAAGCCGCTCTGAAAAATATTGAGCTACGAGCATTTTTTTGGAAGGGGGGCGGGTTACTCCAAGTGATCCTTGAAAAAAAGAATACACTAAAAAATTAAATATAAATAAGAAGTGATAAAAATGTTTCGGATTGCATGAAACATGTATTATTTTGTGTCCAGTGTATTGTGCTGAAAACAATATATGTGGGCTGGGACATGTAAACTTGTAACTTGTAGCTTGTATGCTTAGAAAGAGGACGTAAGGTTGATTTATCCTCGACAGAATTACAATGAAATCTATTTGTAACAAAAAAAATAATAAATACATATATAAAAAGTATATTATGGTTGTAAACGAAGTGTGTTAGTTAACCAACAGCCCTTTTCACAGTTAACTTTTCTCATTTGCATTACAATGTTTTTGAACGTGGATGTGAGGCAATTTCGGGCTATAAGAGCAAAATTGGCCGAAATTGCCTCACATCCATGTTCAAAAACATAGTAATGCAAATGAGAAAAGGTAACTGTGAAAAGGGCTATTTTCGTGCGCTGTCCCTTGCCCCCCCCCGGGGGGGGGGCACTCCCTTACTTGGACTAAACGGGTTTGTGCCGCTCAACAGGGTATGGTTTTAAGAGTCTTGCGTCTTAAACAGGGTATACAATTTCCCTATTTAGCGTCTTGAACTGGGCGTCTTTCTGGACTGGAAGCCTTGAACCCTACATGAGGGTATCAGCAATTTTTTTAACCTAATTCTATGATGTCATTTCTGAAAAAAAAAACTTTCTGTATGAGAATTGAAAAACAAGGCAGACAAAAAAGCAGAACACAAGCAAAATATAAAGTCTCTTGTCTTACAGAGGGTAACGAAATGAACGAATTTTGTCTTAAACAGGGTCAGGGTTTGAAGGCCTCGGCGGCACACTCTTAACTTACTTAACTTTAATGAGTTTTATATTGCGCAAACATCAATGTGGCATTTTCGAATGCGCATTACAATACATTTGAAAAAAAAAAACTGGGTAAAATTACATTTTAACATATCGTGTAAAAATCAAGTAAATAAATGTAAGACAAATTTGAATAAAACAGCTAAGAGAAGCAGCCCCCCCCCCCCCTTCGAACTCCCCACCCCGCGCCCTCCTTCTATCTATTAAAATTGATATAATTTATCATTTAAAAGCTATCTTAAATAAATATGTTTTCACTTGAGTCTTAAAAATTTCCACGCTAGTGCTATTGCGTATTTGTTCGGACAATGCGTCCCATAATTTAGGGGCAGCATACATAAATGCTCTGTCTCCAAGGGTTGTGTATGACTTCGCAGGTGGGAGTGTTAGGAGCAGAGAGTTATTTGATCTTAAGTTGTAACTACCACAGTCCTTTACTTTTAAAAGTTCTCTCAGATAAACAGGCCCTTGTTGATGAAGTGATTTAAAAGTTAGTAACACTCCCACCCAAACTACCCTTAAGTGCCCCCCCACCCCCAGACCATTGGCAAGGCAGCTAAATGAGGCCTCAGACAAACAAATTCAACATTCCCACTCAAAGGAATCCAAACCGTTTAACACTGTTGAATAAAACATGTTGAACAACTTTGACCGCCCCGTTGAATGGTGTTGACTCAGCTTCATTCAATATTTACTGTAAACAACATTGTCGAATTTGTCAGACGGGTACGTCCAACAAAGTTGAACACATGCACGTACTATTACGTTAGCTAAACGAACAAACATTTTCGTCCATATCATTTTGAAAGAACATATAAAGGGTTTTCCATGATTGACCTAGATCAAACATTTTCACCTAACATTTTGACTTATGAACAATAGGGCCATTTATACGGGAGGAAATAAGACCCGTCTTATCTAAGACGCAAGTTAAATAAGGCGCGAACTGATCGTATAGATAGTCCAAAACAAGCGTTCGTGTCTTATTTTAGACGCGACTTAAATAAGACGCGTCTTATCTTAGAACGGGGTTTTCAGCTGTTCTTATTTTTAATGACGTGCCTAGTTTCTGGTTTTAAAGTTTCTGGTTGCTTTTTCCCTATCGTGCATGCGCAAACCTTGTTGTCAGACGGGTGACTAAACGAACACAACATTAGGGCCATTTATACGGGAGAAAATAAGACGCGACTTAAATAAGACGCGAACTGTACCGTTAACACATTCGCGTCCTACATAAGACGCGGTAATATGCAAAAAGCGTTATGTGGGCTCACTTTGTAGGAAAGTTTGGTCAAGCATTGTTTGCCCGTTTAGCCACCGAACGTTTTGTGTGACAAACACCATGTTGGACGAAAATGTTTGATCGATTAGCAACATTATTCAGGGTGGACAAACGCGTTCATAAGTTTAGTTCAACAATGTCGAAGGATGTTCCATTGGGATGTATGATTCGTTTTGCCAACTCGTTCAACATCGCGCAACTAAGTTGTACTTAATCTACACTTACTTTTTCAGTAAGTACAGCTAAATACAACATTCGCCTCGGGAAACATTGAGGGTCGAGGGGAAACAAAACTCACTGTTTCCCGTGGGGCCAGTCATTAAGTGTTTTGTTATACCTTCCAACTCAAAAATACAACAAATTAAGCTTACATACGTGAGCAAGAAGTTGAAATCCGTCTTCTTTAGTTCTTCAAAGCTTCGTTGTAAGTTTCGTTCCTTACAGAACTCTTTTAAGGTTTTAACGGCATTTTGTGTTCCTTGTTTGTGGATTTCGAACTTTTATCCCGTATCAGTTGTTCAATTTCTTCTTCTGTTCGGACTTGAAAGCGTTTCGCGGCTATGACTGGGAAAAAAATTATATTTTTGACGCGGCTGGACACAAATTTGTCGCGGTTTCAAGGCGCACGACCTGATCACGTGCGAGTCGAAAGCTCAGGTTGTTGTTTCCCTAGAGAGTTAGTGAGTTTTGTTCGCCATAGGGAGCTAGACTGTTTTGACCCATGGCACGTGACACGTTCTTGTCCAATCAAAAAAGGCGTTTGAGTTAGGAGGTACAACAAAATATGTTGATGAACTCATTCTGCTTGACCAAGGGCTCGCTGCCACAGGGCTTCCAGACAATCTGTTTGAAATTTGAAGGATTTGTATAGGAATATTACGAGCTTCGTATTGAAAGCAAAATATCGGGGGAAATGTTGATATTTTTTTCAAAATAAACGTAAAATTACTTCAATTGTTGTGGTTTGTCGTCCTTGTAGCTGTAAATGGCGAATTTTGGCGAATATTGGCGATTTTGAAGGTTTAGCGTTCGGCGTTTACCTGAGCGGAATAAATTTCAAACAGATTGTCTGGGCGCCCTGTGTTCCAGGCTGAAATATTAGGTGACTGTGGGCGCTTTCCATTTTCCCAAAAATTCTTCTTCGACCAAACATTTCTCTTTCGAAAATTTTTGTCGAATGGAAGGCGCCCTATGTCAAAACCGACTTGGCAGGCCCCTGTAAGCAACGGCCTTGCTGGCGATTAATTACGCGAAGATTTAACTCCTCGAAATACAAGAACAGTGGCATCCCTTTAGAACGACCAACAACGCGCTAGAAAATTTTGGATGGATTAATGTGCAGGGTCAAATTGTGATGTCTTACCGTACGACATCATAATCTGACCACTTGGCAAAAAGGAAGTAGGAGCAAAGAAAGATCAGACACAATAGTGGAAGGTAGCAAAATTTTGTTAAAACACCTAAGGAATTTGTAACTATTGTGGTTACAAAGTACAGCTTTAGAGAGTTTTAACTTTTTCTTTATCAATTTTTGTTTGCTTTTCCATTTGAGCTACCAAGCATTTCGAGTGGCTGCATTACCGGGGCAAATTTACAAAGACAATAACAAGTTAGGACTCTACGTGGTGGTGATAAGAATATAGCGGAGCTTTTGCTTGGGTTACAAAAAGGTGGTTGAATTAAAGAGCAGGTCGTAATTTACGGATAGGGCTGCAACGAAATTTTTTTCCCACGATACGATACAGGTTCTCGATACAAGGGCCAAGACACGATACGCGATACGATACATTGCCGTACCGAAATTGTGAATTGCCCAATCAGAAGCCTTGCTTACTGTCATGATTTTCTACGATATCAAGTCACTGACCTGATATCCTACGATATCAAGGACAGTTTCTAAATCTCGCACTTTTTTTTGCAGACTTAGAGATGAAAAGTACGACAGAAATACGACGAAACGTAAAACTATTACATTTGTTAAACTAGAAAGTAATGTGTTTAACGCTAACAGAAAAAAAAAATGCAATTTCGCGCCAAAATTGAACGACGCTTCACTAGCGGGCGCTCCCGTTTAGATTCCGAAAATGAAACTCCAAACAAAAGAATTATAAAAACGACAGATGAGGAGTTAGAGAAGAGTATTGACGCACTATTCTTCTCACCGTTCACGCGCCATATCACTAGAACGCCTGACTGATCACGGTAACTGAAAAAGTAACGCCGGGTTTTAGGACGAATTTGGGCACGGCAAATACCTAATCGCACCTTTTTTGGTACGCTTCGCCAGCATATCAGGCTCGTTTGGGCTCACCATGGGTATTGACCAAACGCGGCTGATATGCCGCCGAAGCGTACCAAAAAGGTCCCATTAGGGATAATTACTGTGCGCGACAGAACTAGTTACCGACAACTTAGACTACTTACAATTAATTTATTTCCATAATAATAAATTTAACACAGTAATAACACAACATCAAATCGTCTTACAAGGGCTAAAATGTAGAGCTTGGGTAAGGAATATTAAAGACAGTGTTTCCCGACTTTGTTGATGCAGCATATTTTATTGCATCGTAATATCGCGATATCTTGTTTAAATATCGATATTCGTATCGTTGGAAAAAATATCGCGGTTGATCGATGCGTCGGCATATCGTGGTCGTTCGTCGGTGTTCCATTTTACCATGACATGTAAGGGTTTAAGCCAGGGCAATAAATGTCGTGTTTTGGTCAGAATTTAGGGCTTTGAACATTTGAACGCAGGTGGAAACACTCGTTTGAAGAAACGTCGTCGGGTGAAAAGTATAAACGATGGACAATACGACACAATGGAACTCTGGGAAGATGGCAGAGGCAAGTTTGTTACAGGGTTTCGTTTCTTCATATTCAAAATATTTTCTTTCCAAGACAATTTGAAGAGTAAAATATATAGATTTAACCAAGCCTAAAAGCGGAGCGCCACATCTTTTTCCTTTTATTTTTTTATTTTTGCTGGTACTTCTCATTCAAGTCGTTAAATTAAAAAAAAATTCATGTGCCTGCTGAGATTAGAACCCCATTCGCCGACGTGGCAGGCCGGCATGATCCCACTTGGCCAAGAATGCTGACATCAGTTGATGTAATTAATTTTACTATTATTTCTTTTCCCATGACAGGATGCCTATCGACATGAAAATGCTGGTGTTTTTCCAGGAAAATGTGTTCGGACCGCCTCAAAAACCATTTTTGGCGTCAGGACCACTGCAAAATGCTGCGAATTCAAGCGTTGTGCCGACCCAGTTCGCAGCAGAACCGACAACAAAGATGAAGTCCTCGAAGGCAAAATCATAACTTGCACTTGTCGCCTTCCACCAAAATTCTTTTGAACTTTTTCTTTCCATTAATAAAATTGTTTTTGACTTTTGTTGTCTTTGCTAAAACGCGGGTCACCAGCGATTTAGCGCCAAAAACGCGGGATACAGCACAGGGTTTTCTCAAGTGTGTGCCACTTCATATTGGTGATCCTGCGGTGCGGACGGACGGACGGACGGTCAGGTGATTATAACGTCACTACCAAAATTTCTTGGCTTGATAGGTTACCAAATTTGCTTAGCAATGGTGCTCCGCTGGCGCGCTACGCGCGCGGGCTCCGCTATTAAGGCATGCTGTATTATTATAATGTGCACGTGTCTAAGAATAGAGGGGAGGCACGTTTCACGCTTCCCAGATTTATGCTTATTACCCGACAACGTTTTTCAATTGGGCGTATATTGTACGGAAATAGCTACCAGCGAGTTGTTCAGAAAAGCTGACAAAGTGCTGGGAAAGGTGAAACAACGTGGTGGATCTAGTCGGACAGTCGCGAGTACTAGATGCCTCGTAGACTGCGAGTAGTCTCTAATTTTGGCGATCGCGATTGTGGGGCGGGCGAAATACTCCTCGAAATTTCGCGCGCGCGCGTCTGTATTTCGCCCGCCCCACAATCGCGATCGCCAAAATTAGAGACTACTCGCAGTCTAGATGCCTCGAAAAAAGAGGGTTGTCCAATACTCATGACTTGTTCAAGTCGTGAAAGTTGTGATTCAAGTGGTGCAACTCATACGAGTTGTACAAGTCGTGAAGTCGTGAGAGAAAAAAATGAACTCAGTTGAACTGAAAGAAAAAGTCCTCGGCCTTATCCTAAGGGAGGCCTACGTTTAAATGCTGTCTTTGTTAGAATTTTGTTTTTACTGTCCGAAGTTTCAAGCATCCAAAAATGTCCGAATAAGTTGGTAGTGCGTGGCCGCATAAATCTTGTAGACTTTTTCACGTCTATTAGAGGGTTTATGAAAAAGGACATTAAGATGATTGAGAATCAAAATTTGATGTTAATAACGGTTTCATACAATACAAATTTTCTAAATGGTTCGCCTCTCTCTTGTTCACTTTATTTATTTATTTATTTTTTATATATTTATGTATTTGCTCAGTTATTTATTTATTTATTTACTTGTGGAAATGAGGGTAACGTTAGCTAGTTTAGTTTACAGCAGGCTTGTGTCCAGCTGAAGCAGTGTTTGCGGGTATTGCAATTTATTATACATGTTACTATGCAGTCGTTAAGCGCAAGTCCATAGCCTAACTTTTTCAGGTTCCTTTAGTTCAGGGGATACATGAAAGCAAGTTTACCGCTTTCAACTGAGAAAATGATGTCTATTGTCATCAAAAACACCGATGTAAGGAATTATCATGCACTAATTCAAAGGGAAGTTACCTTTAGCCATTCACAGTGGTCGCCCACGCTGAAGGACGAACCTTTGACGGTTTCCAGTTTCTGATTACTTTCGACTCCTTTTAGTGTAAGTTTAACAAAGGTAAACAAACCCGAGCTTCATATGAGAAAAATGAGCGTGCAACAAGAGCTTAATAAAAAGGAAATCCAGTGAACGCTCGCAAACCCTTTTTTCAAAAGGTTTACAAAGAGAGGAAATTGAAAAAATAATATTTTTAAATTTTTAAATGGTGATTGAAAATTAAAATTTGATATTAATAATGGTTTCATTAAAATACAAATTTTCAAAATGGTTTGCCTAGTTAAATTTAAAAAGCTTTTGTCCTCTTATTTTTTATGGAAATGTGGGTTAGGTTACGTTAGTTTAGTTTACAGCACGCTTGTGTCCAGCTGAAGCAGTATTTGGTATTGCAATTACATCTTACAATGCACAGAATGCAGTCCTTCAACACAAGTTCATCGAGTAATTTTTCAAGTTCTTTTTAGTTCAGGGGATACATTAAAACAAGTTTACCGCTTTTAACTGTGACAATGCAGTTTATTGTCATAAAAAAAAACGAGTAAGGAATTATCACTAATTCAAAGGAACGTTTACTTATCTCTGGCCATTCACGGTGGTAGCCCACGCTGACACGACGAACGGTTTCCAGTCTGTGATAACTTGCGACTCCTTTTAGTACGAGCTTAACAAAGGTTAACAAACACGAGCTTCATATGAGAAAAATGAGCGCGCAACGAGAGCTTAATAAAAAGGAAATCCAGTGAACGCTCGCAACCCTAAACAGCTTTGTTCATGCTTGACCGGGGCACGAAACAACGAGGCCGGGACGTTATTCATACTGACCTATGAGAATCATTTTGGAAATACAGAAAGGGCCCCTTGCAGAAAATCGACACTGAATCGAAGATGGGGCGAGTTTTTCACTTTGTTATGGAGTTACCAACAGGAAAAAGAATTAACAGGTATACACAAAAGTATTACGGCCGTTTTCAGAGCGGGAAAAAAATGCAAGGGGCTCATATGGATACAATTAGTACCAATGCACTTTAGAACACATAACTATTAACATTGACAACCCAGACGATTTTTAACTGAGTTATGCTTAATTAATTACTTGAAAATTTTAATTATAAAAGCACCTTTGACAGTCTAGCAGTACTTGGAACGGAAGAATGGCTGCCTTGCGTTAATTAGCATCGAATGTGGCCCCAGTTCTGAAAGATAATCAAAATAATAACCCTAATTAGATACATGAGGTATGGGAACTTAATGTCGAAAACAGAGGCAACAAAAGTCTGCGATTGTTTCATCACAAATTGCTGAAAATTTTGCCGACAACCGACAAATGGGGGTATTATTTTGGAACCGTACGTTTCAGTGACTGGAATGGGTTAGCAGCGGCTCTCACTTCTGTGTACGGGTAGCGGGTTCCTCAAACCTGACCCGCGGGCTATGATTCACTCTTCGTGATTCTCCTTTAGTCAAAAAGCGGTAAATGAAACAGACAATTGAAAAAGAAAGCCAGTATTTTCGCAGCAAACTAATCTGCTAATTTCATGCGCAAATTTCCATGATTATTTTGGAACGTGGGCGAATCTTTTTTCTTTTCTTTTTCTTTTTTTTGTACCATCAACCAGAATAAACCTAACATCGGGGACAAAAAAATACCGTTAACAGTCACTTAACACTCAATTCAATAAGGGTGATTTTAGTTTTAATAAGCCGTTTGTTTCGGACAAATAAACGTCCCTACTTATAGAAAAACATGAATTGGTATGGCGTTTTTGTAAAACCATAACCAATACAGTCAAAGTAGAATCCAGTTAACTCGAACCGTCAGAGGAAACACAAAACTGTAAAGATATCGAAAGTTCAAGTTATAGGAAGTACTTTGCAGTAATGTGTGAAGCAGCGCCAACTGCGTTTGCAGTTGTCAAGTTCTACGGTGCAAATTGACTGGGACTGAAAAGCAAAAGCTAGGGAATATGAAGAATAAAGCAAAAATAATAAAATGAGAAGAAGCACACTCGAACTTTTAACAAAATATAATATTAGCTTGCAAATAGAATGTTACTACCTCTTCCCACCTTATGCGGCATTCAACAAGTCGGAATGTTCCTTGGTCTTGAGGAGAAAATATTTGGAATTAGGGTACACACCCCTCTAACAGTCAACATTTTTAAGTAATGCGTTAGTCATTCGTGTCGATTCAGTTGCGTTCAAGACGTGATTTTGTTCTTCTCTTCTCCTCCCCATATTCTGCCACTCGTTCTTCATTATATATGTTGCCAGACGTTTCTGTTTTCTGTGCCATCACCTTCAGTGGGCCAGATTATGTAACTAGCGCTCTTCATTGAAACTTGATATTCTGGATAAAAGCGGTTATGAACGTGTGCTCATAGCCATATTGGTCCAAACATGGTTGTGTTTATTCTTGGCCCAGTAAACAGAGCCCAAGAAAGCCAGCACAATGGGTAGCCTATGTATAGCCTGCAAACGCAGACGTATTTCCGGCTGTCGTTTCTTTCCGCCGGAAATACGTCTGCGTTCGCAGGCTAGCCTGTTAAAAGCTAGAAAGGAAATAGGCAAAAGGTTACAATTAATTTAGCGGTTTTCTGTTAAACTCTTTCACTCCCAGAGGCAACACTGCATTCGTTTTATGTGGTTCCAACTTTGGAAATGAGGAAAAAATTATATACCGTACTCATTCAGATGAAAGCTATTGAGAAGTACTTTCTTGTAATCAGTTGTTTTTGCTGTATAAGGTGTTCTAACTTATCAGTGTGGATGCCAGCCGAGCTAAAATGTGAACTTTCAAACGAAAGCTACCAGTTAGTGGTATTTTCCTCTGGTGTTGTTTATTTTTTACATCTACCTGAGGTTTAAGGATTGAAATTTAGGATGTTTACCAGTAATGCAGTATTTTGCAATCCTTGTTGCGGGGAAGTGAGAGTACTCACTGGAAACTTGGGAAAGTAAAATGCCTCTCGGTTCCACAAACCCTGATCCTCTTCAAGTTAAAAAATTCCGAATCAGTTTCCCACTCTAGATATAAGACAAGGAAAAGCTCACGCCGAGGGCAAATATTCACAAATTTTTCAGTATCAAAGTAATAGTCACCAGACTTTGTGACTTTATTAAACATTTACCTGCCCTGTTGCTGGCAACAATTGGTATGATGTACATGTGCCTTTGTTAAGGAAATCTGATGTTTCCATGGCAATGTCATTTTGATATGTATGTTTTTGGAAGTTTTTTTTTTTTTTGTTTTTTGCTGTATCTTTCACATTCCCATTTAGGCATGGTTTGGAATATCTCATCCCACTGCATCAGCTGATTATCGAGGGCAGTTTTCGTCATTAAAACAATAAAAGTGATAACATCATATATAATACAAGAAGGGGGGATGGGCAGCACTGATGAGAGAATGGGTTGACATTTATAAAACTATAATAATAATTATTATTACTGATAATAATAATTGTCATTATGATAATGATAATGATAATAAGACACTGCAGGGCTCATGGGATAATATGCAAGCATTTGGATGCTTTATCAGTTATCATAGAAATATATCTGTTCCAAGCAGATTGTCTTAAAATTATCAGACCAAGCTCTTTGTGAAAGAATGCAATTTCCATGGCTTAGCCATTAATGTGGAGATTTAGGAGAACAGGTAAGTTCTTAAGGAAGCAAACTTGCATCTCCTTGTATTTTTTGGCATCGAGTTGCATCGGGTTGTTCGACACCCATAAACTGAGAACAGAAGAGAACAATTCTATTAATGTGTCTTGTCTTCAGTTCTAGCTGGCTAGATGTAGCCTACTAATCAGGGACACCTGATAGTTAAAAATTAAGTATAAGATTACATTCAGTGTAAACTGGGCAGTAAACTAAAAACATTTAGGATTGATTGTTTCTGACTGACAGTTTTTTTTTTTGAAGTACTGAGAAATGGATGCATCATTGACCAATCTCCACATCCTGAAACTACTTGATGCACATTCCAAATCATTTACCATTATCAAAGACAAGATTGGCCCCTGAATTTGGTCCCCTGAGAGTGGGTATAAAAAATCATTCATTTTTTTTTATGTGAAATAGTGTAGGTTTGTGAGCTCTGGGCAGTACACATCCACTGAAAATTCAAAAGCAAAGGGAGAATCAGCTAGGCAAGTTGACTGCAAGTGTAAGAAACAAAAAGGTTTGTAATCAGGTTTATTTTTCTTAAAACCAACACCCAGAAGATTTTCCTTTCACTCAAATTGTATGAAAGAGAGAGTGTCACAGGGCGACGTGCAACAGTTCAACAATTTTTATTTGATTTCGTTATACATGTGAGATTAACTCATTATCCAATCACAAGTCAATTAGGATTAAGCTCCCAGAAAACCAAGTTTGCTTCTATCCTTGAGTCTGTTTAAAACCTTACTTTAACCTTAATCCTCTCCACACCAGAAGGTGCATAATATTGTAAGGCCGTCATTTCAGTCTCCAAAGCAGTTCTTCCAGTTTGGGTTGTATTATTTTCAACACATTTGGTTTTTGCAAAGGCTAGCTTTTCACAGGGAAGGGTAGTAATCTTTGTCCCCAACCTCCAATCGGTAGGGCCAGCGGATAACATTTAGTCATGTCTCTACCCTAAGGGGTGGGCGTGGTGGTGTAGTGGTTAGCGCATGGGACTTCAGATCTGAAGGTTGGTGGTCCGATGCCCAGTCCCTGCCATCGTGTTGTTTCCTTAGACAAGAAACTTTATCCCACATTGTCTCTATCCACCCTGGTGTATAAATGGGTACCGGCGACATACTGCTGGGGGTAACCCTGCGATGGACTAGCATCCCATCCAGGGGGGAGTAGCAATACTCTCAGCTGCTTCATGCTACAGAAACCAGGATAAGCTCTGGCCATGTGGGTCTCCTTGGCACTACCTTTACCTACCGTTTAAACAGGACGCTCCGGTAAAAAGGCCAAGCCTCTCCCCCAATTTCACCCCTCAGTGGCACTCTGGATTGGCGGACGAAGACAGTTAGACCGGTCAAGGAGATGTGTGAGCTACAAACAGGCTCAAACTAAGATAACTCCACCTTGTTTATATCTATTGTGCCTTCTAATGCTGATGGGACATTTATGAAGTATTCAGCTAGAAATATATAAGATTAGGGGAAACTGTAAGTTGATCACAGCTAAAAACCTGCAAAAACCTCTGCAGCTTGCGGCACGTGCAGAAACAAGGACAACTTTATGTCCTTCAAATAATTCCCAGCATAACGACCAAGAGAGGGAACACAAAAACACGCTCAAATTAAAAGGAAAATAAAAAGATACTCACGTTGAAACCGAAATTGCAGCATTTATCGCCTGCTCTGATCTTTCGGTGCACGAAAACTATCACAACATCTCACAACACACAACAAAACACCCGGTTACCCACCCACAGTCAGCGGCTAATCCCATGAAAATACATCTAACCACATTTTTGATTGGCCAATGTGCTCATGACGTCACGTAGGAAGATTTTATTCCCGCCATTTTGAGTCTTCCCTTGTGTTCGAAGATTTCGCTAATGTCGATATTTTCGACGAAGACATAGTATGGCGGCCTCGAAAATCTCGCTCGACAAAGATGCCTTTTTTCGACGAATCAAAAGGATTTACGACGCCTGGAAGGTAAAACTTTTGTAGCGTTTCTGGGTCGGTATGAGTTAAGTTGCACATCGCGAAGACTTAGCCGTTTTCTCACGTTCGAAAATGTGCCTGTGTATTTCAGAAAGAGGATGGCACGGAGGAAAATGGAACAAATTTTTCAAGCGTTGACGCTGTTGTCATCGCCGTCGGGCAAGACGAGGACGTGATATACAGCAAATCGACAGCAATTCAGGTAAAATGTTTCAGTGCAATGTCCGTTTTCATGGTCACATGGCCCAGAGTAGTCGATCATTACCGTGTACATGAAGTACTTTAATAAACAAGCATTCTTGGGTGCGTGATGAAATGGATTTTGCACATTGATATAAGCTCTTAAGCCTACATAGAATGCATTAACTGTTATCAACCCTATCTGGAATGTACATAGTGTTTTTAATTGTTGTTTGTTGATTGCCTGTTTCTGACTTTTAAATTCAGGAACAAAAATTAATTTTCATGTACTGATTTTGTCCTCATTATTTCGGATGTTTAAACCTATTAACAATTCTTTCAGCCCACTCGATGGGTCACGTACCAGGATGTGATTCAGCTCACTGTTGCAACATAGCCCACACTGAGTATTGGAGATGTTTTTCTTTGCAACATTTTTTTAAATTTTTACTTTATGTCTCTTAGACATGTCACAGAAATGCTGGATGCTACAAAATATGTCCCTGCAACCAAAATTACTGAGTTTGATCAAACTCAATTGAACCCATTTGTGTGATTGTATTCCAACCTCCACCCTGGGATCTCCTTTCTGTTCAAAACGAAAGTGAGTGAAGATCCTAGTGAACCACATATCATGTGATCTCAAAAGCAAAAGTCAGAAGCCAAGGGCAAGCCTTATGTCATGTTGAATTGAATAAACACTCTAATATATTTAAAGTCACACTATCTGCTATATTCCAGGGTCTTCTCTCTCAACCATTTTGAATACAGAGAAGACCCTAGGAATGATGTTAATAGATGGATTCAGTAACCAAATGCACTCCAAGACTTGAAAAAAAAAATGAATCCAATGCACCCAAATGTCACATCAAGTTTGAGTCCTTGGTGATTACAAGAAGTCGTTACTTATGACCATGCTCTGCACAAGTTTAATATACATGTGGGTTCAGTAGAACCCGCTATCTTGAGCTCTTGAGGGAAATGGAAAACTGGTTAAGATAACGGGATGTATTTGAGATAGCAAGAGTGCAGTCAACTTGCACAGTAATTTTAGCAGGGAAAACAATATAACCAAGTTTGTTTAAGGAAGCAGATTTAAGTTGGAAATAGTGGGGGGAGAGGGAACCGTATAATAGCGGAGCCAGCACGCTAGCGCGTCAGCGGAGCTCCATTGCTAAGGAAATTTGGTAAGCTGTCAAGCCAAAAAATTTTGGTAGTGACGTAATAGTCACGTGACCGTCCGTCCGTACATCCGTCCGTTGTCTGTCCGCACCACAGGGCTACCAATACACTTCATACACTGGATATAACCCTGTGCTGAATCCTGTGTGTTTTTGGCGCAAAATCGCATGTTGACCCGCGTTGTAGCAAAACAAGCAAAGACAACAAAAGTCAAAAACAAATTTGTTAATGGAAAAAAAAAGTTCAAGGAACACTCAGTTGTCTTTTTGGTGGAAGGGGAAAAGTTCAATTTAGGCGAAAGAACTTAGGCGATAAAGTTCAGGCAAAAAATTCAAATTTGTCTCGTCGGTTCTGTTCAAACTCGGTCGGTACACCGCTTGAGTTCGCAGCTTTTCGCAGCGGTTTTGACGCCAAATATAGCAGAGCTAGTGCTTTTTGGTTTTTTTCTGTCCACAACCATCGTTTTTACGGTGTTTCGAACACATTTTGCAGGAAAAACACCAGCATTTTCACGCTGATAGGCAGCTTGTCACGAAGAAAGAAATAAGTATTAAAATTAACTCCAAATATATCGTTAAACGCCCATGGCCTAGTGGACTAGTCACCGGCATCTTATGCTGACGAGCCGGGTTCAACACTCAGCGGGAGCAGGTTGTTTTTTTTGTCTTTGTTTTTTTTTTTAATTTAACGACTTGAATGAGAGTATTTTCACAAATTAATAACTGCCAGCAAAAACAAAAAAAAAACAAAAAAAAAAACAGACAAAACAAAAAGGGGGGCTCCGCTTTTAGGCTTGGCTAAATCTATATATTATTGTATCTTATAACAAGAAGTTTTTGTAGCAACTCAACTTGATGATTCTGGGAGGGTGATATTTTATGTAATTTTTGTGTGAATTTGGAGAATAATATTGCTGTAACTTTTTTCTAGTTATGTGTTAACAACGAAATTCTTTCTTGGATCATAAGATTTTTGGATATTTAATGTTAAAGAAAATCTAAAAATCATTAAATATTTGATGTTGCAAACATTTCCTGTAACAGGGCACTTAATTTTTAGCATTTCATTGGCCTTTGTTGTTGTGTTTACAGCAATGGTTGTTTGGGTATGAGCTTGCAGACACTGTGACAGTACTGTGTGACTCATCAATTCACTTCCTTGCAAGTAAAAAGAAAATTGACTTTCTGAGGCCTCTGCAGGACATGCAGAAGAAATCAAATCTTTCTCCATCGATAGAACTCCATCTACGAGACAAGGTGAGAAGCGTTGTGTACATGTGCAGTGCTGGCTGTTTAGGCAACAATATTATGGTATGATTCCAATTCATGTCAGGGATGACAATTAGTTGAATATTAACTAATGTTTGGTTAAACTGGCAACCTACTACAAGTTAAGTACATGTGGTGCTTAATTATTACATTTATTTGAGCACCAATGTAGAAGGATCTGTGTATGGATCTGTGTATGGTCTTCAACTGCCAAACTGTGAGACAAGATTAACATCAGTGCGGTTTTATTAGTTTCTTGCTAATAGAGAGGTTTTCAAATGAGTGTCGTAAGACCGAAACCAAAGTAATTACTCTAGCCAATCACAACAGAAACAAATAACACAATGAACTACGTAATCAGAATGCGAAGCAAATACATGTACCAAGGTAACTGGTTTCAAATGCTGGAAAACACAAACAAGAAAGCCACAATAATAACATTATTGGTTTTGGTTTACTTTGTGACTGAGAAAGTGGAGTGAGTGATATTAACCAATCACAGAGCATTGTGTTCAGCAAAACCAACAGTCGACAGTCAACTGAACTAGAGTTAAACATATAAAAAAAATATGATTATTTACCATACCCTGGGGAGAAGTAAGTCACTGATCAGTGTGTATTTTAAGGGTTTGATCATCATCATCATTGTGATTGTCATCGTCATTGCCACCACCATGGTCATCAGAGCCACTATCATTGCCTTCATCACATACGTATTTACATGTACATTGTAGTATTGGACATTGTAGATCTAAACTTCTAATTAATAAGCTTTTCAAATAACATTTTAACAGGAAAATCACCAATATAAAAAGCAAACAATGTTTCGACATTTGACCTCGACAATGATGTCATGAAGACCCTCATTCTTCGCTTTTTACATTGCTGATTTAACTATTACTATTAAAATATCATGAATCAAGTTTGTACAAAAAACGTACTTAAGTAGAAGCATTATAATTCCTTTTAACTTTTAGTAGTTAGCAATGAACTGTGATCATGTTTATATAGTAAAATGTTCCCAAACACTGACACCTTTTTCTTGTTTACAGACTGATCAAGACAAGGAGAATTTCCAAAAACTAATTAAGGCAATAAAAGAAAGTAAATCTGTAAGTATGTGTAGGCTTTTGCAGCGAGATGTGCAAAAGTACAGTATTGCTACATGTACTTTTAATTGATTTGTGTGGTTTTGTACATGACTTTCCAGTCAGAATTTGCATTTGCTATCAGGAGGCCTCAGTGTATAATGAGCCAAATAGATGTCTGTTTATTTCTCTTGTTTTGTAGGGGAAAACAGTGGGTGTGTTTGTGAAAGATAACTTCCAGGGACAATTTGTCAATGACTGGAAGAATGCATTTGAGAAAGAATCATTTGAGAAGGTAACTGTAGCTTAAGGACAGTGCTGTATACAGAACAAACCAAAACTATGTGTGTGTTGCACATTTGGTTTGTACGAGATGTAAACGTTGTGCTTTGTACATTAATTCCTTACTGATGAATGTTCTAATTAAATTGAATTTGATTGAATTTAATTTAATAACCTGAGTGTCTGTTTTAAAGAGTACTTGCATCTTTGAAACTGTGTGATTTGTGCTATGATGTTGATAACTGTTAGGAGAAAGGGTAATTGGGTAGTTGTGCTTTGTACATTAATTCCTTACTGATGAATGTTCTAATTAAATTGAATTTGATTGAATTTAATTTAATAACCTGAGTGTCTGTTTTAAAGAGTACTTGCATCTTTGAAACTGTGTGATTTGTGCTATGATGTTGATAACTGTTAGGAGAAAGGGTAATTGTGATTGCTATCCATGCTCTCAGGTTGATATCAGCAGTCCTGTAGCTTATGTTATGTCAATAAGAGAAGACCAAGAACTGACACATGTCAAGGTACTGTTCACTATCAAAACTAATGTCCTGTATATAAACAGATAAACTGCATTCTCAAGGGGCCTTACAGCCCTTCAGACTCTTCTTTTGTAGTTATGTAATCTATCTCTAGTGTTCAATCTCGAAATTAGTCAAAGTGGGTCATATGTCTCACGTGTCGTTTTAAATTGGGTCATTTTAAAAATGGTCTGGGTCATGAACAGTTGTGTTAGTTGCTGAAGCTGTTGGCTCGTGAAGTTGACTTGTAGTGATACTTGTCGAACTCTCTTCCGTTCTTTCACCATCCTTCTCCGGTCCTTCTTCATTGTACTCAGGAGGTTCAACAGCCGTTCTCTTTTCAATAAAAAGTGTTAGCTTTTGTTGTCTTTTAATGTCAAATTTACAAAGAAGAACAACCGAACCAAGAAAAATATCAATGGCCCAAGCAACGCTTGCAAAACGTGGAAATGCGGGCTCTAGTCTCTCTCAGAATTGCGTGGAACGCCTGACACAAGAAGTACTCATAAGCGCGCGTTTTTGCTTTAATTTATTGCCGAATGCCGGCTACTTTGTAAGTACTTCTATGTGAGGTAACTTTGTTCTTTTTTTTGCATCAGTATGACACAGCCTAGAGTGAACACGGTATCTCTGAAAGTGTGAAAATCAATTACATCTACACTGTACCTGCAGCATACAGTACCATACAAAATGATTTTGTGTGTTTGCTGCGATTTTGTCTCAATTGATATGCAGTTTAATGCTGCCATTGGTAAAACCCATTTTGACTGCTCTAAAGCCCCAGTTTTACTGGGACTTTTTTTTTGGGGGGGGGGGGGGGTCATTTTGGTAGAATTTCTACACAGGATCTGAAAACAGTCTTGTAGGATCCTAACCTGGGATCCCATGGGGATCCTAAGGGATCTGTAGAAAATTATACTGTAAATTATGATTCAGATTACTGCCATTAATTTTAGGATCCTGGGACTGGATTCATGAAGCCTTCCTTTAAGTTAAGATGTATCCTATAATTATATTGTTTCTTAACAATAGCCTATTGTTATTCCAGCAATAGGCTATTGTTAACAAACAAAACTTAGGATACTTCTTAACTTAGGAGGGCTTCGTGAATCCAACCCCTGGGCAAAATCTTACATGATCCTGTGGCTGTATATAGGATTGCTGCCAGGGTTAACAAAACTGCAATGAAGTACAGACTGTAGTTGAGTTGGTTACAAACAAGGACTATTTGAAGCAACATACATGTAACTGCAAGAAATCTCTTGCAGAATAAACCAAAAGAATATGTTTCATTATCAAAGAACTTTACACATTGGGGACACTGGTAAGGAGTCTGATCCATCAGCCAGTGGGTTGCCTAGAGGAGGTCCCTAGGGAGCCACACACCCACCCCTCCCCTCTTTCTGGCCCTCTTACACTGTCTTTAAGTGTGGGTTGCAGTAAACCAGTGTGCATACAGTAGTAATGTGCATGGTACATGAACAGAACCTCATACAACGAGTCACATACCGGAACTTAGTTATTTTCTATCTTTCTCTGTAGAAAGCAGCACAAGTCTCTTCAGACATTTTCGTCAAATACTTCAAGAAACAAATCATGGAAATTGTAGATGATGAGAAGGTACATGTATGGCAAGAGATTTTTTTCTGCCAGTGCAAGTTAGACTGTGATGTTGTCGTTTTCTAGACATCATTTTCTAGTCCCTTACATGTAAATATATTAAACCTGGATTCCATTATTTGAGTAGGTACATTTTTTTTATTAATGCAGTCTATTAATGTGGAGATAATTTTATTTGTATAATGTAATTTTAATGTTCCAAAACTTCACAAACAAAGTGTTGAATTTGAGCAGTGGTCCATTTAACAATAAACAAGTGGGAGTGTTCTAACTTTGTCAACCCATACAATGTGCACGTGTCTCAATAGTTCATGGCCATTTTAAGCCCAGATGTTATGTTTGCTTCTATTTTGAGCAGTAGATTTGGAGACATGACTTCAAGTCAGAAATTGGCATCTCATTACCATTCCATAAATGTCTGATTTTTTTTAAAAAACTACATTCACAAAGATTCTTTTTTTATGTGGTGGTTATATTATAGAAAGTTAAGCATTCGAAAATTGCCGATGGAATAGAAGGAGCCTTGGAGTCCAAGAAGTTCTTACAACCTGGCATGGATTCTGACCAAGTGAGAACCATTGACTATTGTTCTTCTTTCCATTTTTGTTTAACAACTTAACGTATCTACAGCGCTGAATGGAAATCCTTGTGACACTGATACTGTAGGAGGGCAACTTCAAGTTGTGGTTTTAGGGAGACCCGTAGATGTCTCCAACATTTTGTGCACTTGCTTGAAAGTATTTTTTTGCATTACCTGAACCAAGTCATTAGTAATTAAATGAATGTCGGTCATCTACCCTCACTGTTTTGTCAAAAAATCAACCTAAACTGCTGTTGTCAGACATCCCATTAATTAAGTAAAAGCCACCTGTAAATGTGATGGTAAATTAAAACTAACTTTGACCTTTCTTCTAAGGTTGAGATGTGTTACACCCCAATTGTACAGAGTGGGGGCAAGTTCACCCTCAAGTTTAGCACTGTCAGGTAGGGATTTAAAAAGAGAAACAATGTTGCAGAGTTTCTGAAATACATGTACATTGTACCCGCAAGGGAGAAATTGAAAACAAAGAGCACTGCTCTAGGATTTGATGTCACTGAAATTCTACATGATGTATGGTTTTAATCTGACAGCTAAAAGTTTACAGTCTTGTTTGGTAACAATTTTTTTTAATGCTCTTTCTAGTAACGATGAAAAGCTTCACTATGGTACGATAATTTGCTCCCTTGGTGTGCGGTACAAGTTTTACTGTTCCAACATTGTGAGAACGATGTTGTATGAGCCAGCAGAGGTAAGGTGTTTTCCCTTTCATTTATCCGTTTATCCATCTGTCTGTCTGTCTGTCTGTCTGTCTTCACATTTCTCCATCCATTCATTTTCCCCTCCATTTCAATTTAATGACCAAAAAATAATGAGTCGCTAAGTGAGAAACAGAAGGAAGTAATGTAAACATAAGCCATTAAAGGATGAGACCCCGTACAAAAACAGACTACCTAAATACATTGTACATGTAGAAAATACAGTTAACTTGACTAAAAGCTAATTGAGATTATTAAAATTTACAATGCCATAAAAAATGTTCTCACAACAATCTTGCTATAATAGCAGGAAGAAGTTTTAGTATTCAGCAGTTAGTATTTTGATGTGTAGTATTAACAAGTGGCTGTCAAAAGGAAAGTTCCATAGCCCTCTTCTAGTTGACAGTTCGGCCTGCCAGAAGTGTCGTGTTTATTCGGCCAGTAGAGACAGAAAACCTGTAAAGGATGCCATTTTTAGGGAATATTTTTTCAAGTTGCAATGTTATTTTTACTTGGTTAAATTGAGACAGTTATTTTTGTAACATTCAGGGACAACAAGACAACTATAATTTGCTATTGGCAACTCTGGACGTAATCTTGGACAAGTTAAGACATGGTGAGCATAACTACTGAAGCTTTGTGCACTTACATAAACTTGTTACATCATCTGACAGATATCTCCCCTCATCAAGCAGTCTCAAAAGGATAAAAATGTAACTTTTTAATAAATGTTTTCTTCTTAACATTTTCAGGAGTAAAACTTTGTGATGTGTACAATGCTGCTCTTGAGCATGTTACAAAACAGAAACCTGACCTTCAGGCCAACTTTGTGAAAAATGTTGGGTAAGTAAGCATAAAATTATATACAGTGGCACCTTGATTTAAGGAACCTCTATATAACAAAGTCCTCAGTATAACAAACAAAATTTTTCAGCCGAGTAATAGTAAAGTGTACGTGTATGGAAAAGAACCCCAATGTAACAAACCCTCGATATAAGGCCCTGACCAAACGAAGTCACAAGTCAACGCAAGTTAGGAAATGTGAACTTGCGAACACAAACTTGCGATGAGTGGCCAAACGGACTTGCAAGTAGACGCAAGTTCAGCGCAAGTAGCAAGAAAGCCATTTCAGTGCAGCTTTGCACGTGCACCCGTACAAAGGAAAACAATACTGAGACCAACTTGCGACGACTTGTGTTGGGTGGCCAAACGGTGAAAAACTTGCGTTCACTTGCGTGCAAATTTGAGCTCCATCAAAGTGAACCCAAGTCATCGCAAGCCTTCGCAAGTACATGCAAGTCATGGCCAAACAGAGTCGCAAATTAACGCAAGTTTTCAACTTGCGATAACTTGCGACGCCGTTTGGCCAGGGCTTAACAGACACATTTTCCCAGTCCCTTGGCAATTCATTAAATCAAGGTTCCACTGTACAATAAACAAAGAAGCAAATCTCTTGTTTCAACTGCAGTTAAAAGTGGTCAAATTCTCACTTTGTTGTTCTTATTCTTTTTTTCAGATTTGGAATGGGAATTGAATTCAGGGAAGGCTCCCTGCTAATAACTTCAAAAAACACACATATAGCAAAGAAAGGTGAGAACAAGTAAATACACACTGAATAGTTCTCCCAATGATGAGGGGATATATGGTAGAAAACGCAAAAAGAATCCAGTTTCCATGGCATCAAGTGACTTAGAGGTCTTCCACAAGTTTCATTTCGATGGGAAGTATGGTAGTCCATCACCGTCTTTATTTTCCATCCACCTTTTTGTTACAATTATCTAGTAACTAACAGTTTACTGCCACCAATTTATACACATGGGTAGAGAGAAACAATCTCTTTTTGTTTGTTTGTTGACAGGAATGGTTTTCAATGTGAATGCAGGTTTTTCAGGCCTGGTTAATGAGAATGCTGAGAATAGTGAAAACAAAAACTATGCTCTGTTTGTTGGGGATACTGTGCTAGTCAATCAGGTAAGTTGCTGAGATTCAAATCAAGCCAAAATTAACAGACGGCTTTGAACATTCTCAAATACTACTGACGCTTTTTATGTGATGTTCCCTGGTGACTACAGCAACTCTAGAAAACAGCCATCCTCTTTTGGCAAGACTCTTACATTGTATGTGAAATCTTGTTATCAAGAATCGGTTCTAAGCCGATCGCTAGATTTACACCTGTAGGGTTCTTATTAGGTTTGGTCTCCTGTTGCTTTTAGCTACAATGTTTACATTCCCTTGACAATCTGTTTGCTTTTTGAATGAACTGAACCTGCAACAGCTAACATTTTCCTAAGAGGGTCTGGTATAAGACGACTGAGTGGGAGCTCTCTGGTTTAAGTCTGGGCCAGACTACCAGCAAGGATCTTTGTAAAGTCTTTAGAATGAGCTGGCAGTGCAGAACTTGGGCAGTGGTGTGAGCTGTTGGTCTTGTTTCTTTTACATACTATTACGTACATTCAATTATTTCATTTCCATTTTTCTTGTGACCTTTGTGTTTGATCATGTAGTAACGTAAGGAGGAATTAGACACTTGTTACTGCTGGGGGCTTAAAGGGTTGGTTTGCTACAGGATGTCAAGTACAGTTACAAAATGTACTTGGGAGGTACATGTGTGTACTGTAGTGAGGCCACTGTTTGAAACAAGTTTAATTTTTTCAGGATGCTCCTGCCTCATTACTTACTCCAGCCAAGAAGAAGATTGCGAATATTGGCATCTTCCTCAAGGTTTGTTAGCCATTTTATGTTATCTCTTGCAGTTTATTTCAGTTAATGCAAGCTGTATGATAGATATAAAGTAATTCTGATCATCTGTTTGCTTGTTTGTTACAAAGGATGAGGAAGATGAAGGAGAAGATCAACAAGAAAATGGAGAGGTACGTTCAATAGCTGAAACATAAACTTACTTATAAAAATATAATAAATGGACTTTGTTTTATGAGGTTCGCACACACAACAACAAGCACTGGCCAACCTGAACAAAAGACTTTGCAATTAAGTTTTTTGACAATTTCCTTTCAATAATAGCTTTCGGTAGAACAATAGCAATTTGATTCAATTCATGAAATCTGCATAAGGTGATAGAATTTATGGAGGTGTAATCGATTTTGCAGTATTCATCTGCCGTCGTGAAAGTTGTAAAAGGTTCAAAGATGAGTCAGTAAATTCAAAGTTTTCAACCATTCGTTTTGAGTATTTTTTGTTTCGTCCGGCCACAACCTCTGGCTCTCAGTTTCCAGAATTTAGACAATTGATGTTGGTTCTTAGGGAAAGGGGGTGAGGGGGATGAACCCAGAAAAAAAAATTGTAGTGGGGACAACAACCACAAACAAAGTTAACCCACATAATGACAAATCCAGGATTCAAATGTGAGCCACATTTTTAGGAGGCAAGTGCTTGCACCACTGCACCATTCCTGCTCTGCATCTCTGCTCTGCTCTCATACATGTGTATCACTGCAGTAACAAAAACGTTGAGTAAGTCAGTTCACTCAGTGGGTGAGGGGGGGGGGGGCATTCCCAGGAAAAGTACACAGTATCACAAAAAGTGGTTTCTATAACCTGAAATCCAAATCACTATCCAAGCCTGACAGAGCTAGAAGAAAACGTAAAATATTATTTTTGGAGCTTACCCTTTGGGCAAGCTGGTCAAGGACAAGCTGCTCTCATCTTGTAGAGTACTGTGAAAAAAAACATAATGCCCACAAATTTCAATGAATTTGCAGTTTTTGGTGGGTGTTTACCAAAAAGGATCAAAAAGTTCTAACATTGATTTGCAATTTTGAATTCTTGAGAGTAAAGAGCAAAATTTGGTGAGTTTCTTGTATATTGCTTTAACACAGTTCTGTAATTGCCTTGTACACTTCCGCTCTTGCTAAAGTTCTCAAATGCAGTGTTTGTTCCCACAGTTGTACAGTAGTTATTTAATCAGAAGTTAGCTTGCCCTTCTTGTAACTGAACATGAAAGGTCACATCCCCAACAGTAAATTAGACAATATACTAGTCCTGGATAGGTGGGTGGGACTTAAAGTGATGTTTGTACCCACCTGATCTGATTTGTTTTCTGTTTCAGGCTGAAGAAGACCTTCTCTTGGGTCGAGAGGGGAAAGGAGCTTTACTTGAAAGCAGAACAAGAGTAAGTACATCAATGAAGGAACAATAATTTTATGTTTGGCATGTTCTGTTCACATTTTGTTTTAGATCTCATTTCAAAACAAATGGTGCTTTCTGACTTAAACTACAGTATTTCCTTTAAATTTGGCTCTAAGACTATTTTAATTTCGCATCAGATCAGTATCCCATTGAGGTTTTTCTTTCTTTGTTATTTTAACACAAACTCATTGCAATCAAACCTCACTTCATTGACACCCTTAATTCATGCAACTCGTCATTACAACAGTCTTGTTGGTCCCAACCCACACATTTTCCCTAAGATGAGCCTGCTTAATACAGACAACCTGCTAATATTTATGATTTTTAAATGAACTGACTGGGACAATCCCAGATGTAGTAATAACATCTTTTTTCTGTTCTTTTAAGCAACTCACCTTAGTCATCTGGTTCTTACTCGGCCAACATAGCACTTTCCACAGTTTGTCTTTGCCAACATCAAGTTTAAGCATGCGCCCTAAACTTCGTTTTCACCCTATGCACTCAATGTCACACCACATTTAATTGTTTTGAAAGACGTGTTACTTCACTTGTGTAATCTTCTATTGTAGTCTGGCTGTTACCCGGTCATAATGCCCACTGTGCTTTGTTATTTTGGTCCCTGCAGTGGTGTTCATAATAATGGCATTTTCTCAAAAAAGTTGCAGTGTACCTTATTTCGCTTGCTTAACAATATTATTTATTTTGCTGGGATTCTGGAGCATGTTTAGTCTAGAAGATGCTCCATGGCTTGTATGAACAACTTTTACCTTTGGCCTGGATTTCACAGGAGATGCAAGCACAAGCATAAGCATACATTTGTAGCATAAAAGCTGTTCTTGTGTTAACAACAGTAATGCAAGCATTGGAACAAACACATTCTGTAATCTGGTTTTTGCTCGGAATTACTTTGATATAATGCACAACTACCAGGAAATGAAACATGTCTTACCTTTGTGCACACATGAACTTATGTTTATGTTTGCACCATGCCCATTTTCTCATTGACAGAAGTGCTGTTATGCTCATATATGTGTACTTATGCTGCTAAAGGCTGGTTTCTGTATGCACATAACAACATCGCAACAGTCACAAAAAGTGTATGATCACTTCATTGCAAACCTTCTAGTTTCTCAGTTTTGTCCATACAACTCTATTTTCTATACATGTTCATTTAATTCTCGTACACAAAACTTATTTTATCACATTGTATAAAAGGGTGAAAGTCAAAGATAACAACAACAACAAAAGCAAAGCATTTTTTTTTCACTTAGGAGATACAAGTAAAAATCAAATAGTAACCTGCAAAATACCGGTAGCTAAGGCTAATTGAGGCGAGTTACCGAGACTTGACATAAATTTACAAGTTATGTAGAATAAATAAAGCAAGTTACAGAGAAGAATAGGATTAACTTAGTATAGAGTAACCAAATTAACTAATGAGTTATGCTTATTAGTAAAGTGAGTATGAAAAGAGGTAATCTACGTGTAAGAGTTGCATATAGAATACTAATTAATGAGTGAGTTATGCGTAATAAATAAAGCGAATATGAATAGGGATAACCTCAGAGTTGTCCTTAGAGTAAACTAATTAAATAATGAATTATGTTTTCGAAGTAAAGTAAGAGATAACGTATTGCCTGTAGAGATAGCACCTGTTAAAAAGATAATAGTGCATCGCGTTAATATCGTTGCTGAACGATCACAAACTATCGCAAACTGTTTGCCAAAGTATTCCATATTGCTCTTTCCTTACAGTTACGTAGCAAATCATTGCAAACAAGACAGAAAGATGCAATGTAGAACAAATTGTCTTTGCTTTTTGTTTGCCGTCACCCTCAACTTGTTGAGAATAGACGTAAAGATTTTTTTCCATGTACTCAAACTGTTTGCAGTCAAGCTATCACTAACTGTTATCTATTGTTTGCAAAGGTGTTGCTCGTGTATGGAAATTAGCCATGACTGGTGAAAAAGTAGGCTTTATAATCTTCAGCACCGCATTAACTCAATTTTTTTTCTGCAGTATTCTGTGCCAAAAACGTCAGGAAAAGCTGTAAGCCATTTACAGTGTAAACTGTATACAGATAAAATGTGGAAAAAATAAAATAAAAATAATAAGATCTTATTTAGCATTTTAGACATACTTTTGTACAGTACAGCAATCCCTCTCTGTTACATTGTACCTGTAACCATATAACAGCAAAATAAAATAATTTAATCGAAAAGTAAAAAAGAAGTGTTATATGTCAGTTATAGTTTTGTAAAAAAAACGTTATACGATGTAAATTAAATAATATCTATCAAATAACAAAATAGTAAAAATTGATAAACATTTGAAGTAAAGTAATCAAGTCAAGTGTTAAACAGTTTTCTACACAGGACACTATTTTTAAACTAACCGTGCTGTTGTTCTTGCAACAGACCGAAATGACTGCAGAGGAAAGAAGGAAAAAGCATCAATTAGAGCTAAAAGAACAGTTGCATGAGGAAGCAAAGGTTTGTGTAGTTCTTGCTGTAGATTGTACATTGTACTTTTTCGAGAAGTTATCGGAAATGTACTGGACAATCAAAATTACACGACTTGGGTCCCAGTTAAAGTTTGCGAATTCTTAAATTTCAGTTGCATGTTACAGTATGTTGCCCAGTGTCCGACCGGTTACCAGTATCTGACCAATAAAAGTTCAACTTAAATTTTTCGTGCGGACTTAAAAATTGGGGAAAAACAAAGTATTCCGAAAAAAAAGTATATTATTTCAGCTTCCGATTGCTTGGTTTAATGGCCTTATTGCGCAACGCAGACTTGTAGAAGTCGCCGCACTGTTTGGATGAGTAAAACCTAATAGGCCAAATTTGACGTTTTTCACTGCGCATTGAAATTACCGTTATTCAAATAAGGGTCTGTTGCATACGATATTTTCGAGGAAAAATCAAGAGATTTGGCGTTATTACAATTGAAGAGATAAAGTATTCAGAGCCCAATCGAATTTCTAATTAGCTTCAAAATTTTTAGCAAAACAGAAGTTAACAGTTTTCACTGAGTTTCGAGCTAAGGTGCCCAGTATCCGACCAGTTTTCTGTTGATGTCTAAAATTATTTAATAGGTTTCTGCAAAATTTGTTTCGGCACTTCAACTGATATCAAAAGTATTATTAAATGGCCAGCCATAGAAAACTCTGTAAAAAGTGGCTTTAGTTATTATTCGAGGCAAATCATTTTCCGTGTGTTTGTCTGCAGGGAAAGTCACGTTTAACATCAGGTCACGAAAATGTGATCCACGTCAAGTCGGACAATTTGGACGACTTCAACATCATTCAAATTTCGAACATTTCGGTTTCCTTTTGTAGAAAAAACAAAAACGTTGAAAATTCCCAATGGAAAGGAAACTTTGGCATAACGAGCACCGCTAAAATTCTGTTTCGGCTTCGTACATTATGCCCCCGGCTTTGTTTACAAGGTACCCTGAAGGCGACTAAGATTCCTTTCGTCAATAAAGGATGTTCGGATGCTAAAATCCCCACTGTTGTTAAAGTCCTCGTTAAATCTGTCAGAGTTAAATGGTAAATTTATTGGAATTTGTAAACGTTTGCTGTCGGTCGTACGACTGAGAAGTTTCGTTTCTCCTAATAATATCCAGTGATTTATTACCTTGTTCGGGTTGAGTCCCGACTAAGGATAAGATGTCTAAAATAAGCATATACCCGAAAATTGAAGCATTTACAGACAGTCCAAAATCAGTTCATAATGGAGATGAGAAAGGTGTTCGCATTTCTTTGCCATGATTTAGCCTTACTGTATGCCATTTCCGTGTTAATTGAAAATATTTTAATTCTTTACTCTACATGTCTCCCACATTGCGTGATCTTTAGTTCTTGACCAATTTGTGGAATTTACTGTATCGAAATCATTGAAAGGCACTCTTTATCCCTTTAGTCTTTGAAGTGAGACCAGTTACTTATTCCTATCTAAACGACTTTCGCTTAGCTTAAAAAAAAATATCTTAACGTTTCGTTGGCTGATATGGTTGAGTCTGCGCAGGTCATCTAGATCTGCATGAGAAAAGAGTTAGATGTCAGTGGTGACGGTATTTAAAGCAGCATCCATTTATCATGACGCTAGTATCAGGCCCTACAAACTCAATTCAATTTCCGATTCGAACACCTAACTACTTGAGTGATCTTAAAAGTCAAGTACATGTGGCTTGGGTTTGAAATGTTCTGTGGATAACGTATTTATTGCCGTGGTCGGATACTGGGCCCGGTGTACGGATACTGGGCAACGTATGGCCTTTCCAAAAATTTAAACTGCGCAACGGATACTCAAATGAAAACGTCCACATTTAACGTTACGATTGTCACTAAATTTGCTGTGCCAGGGCCAAATTTCAGAACTCGTTTTCCCGAGTGAAGGGAGATAGAGCCTGTATAAACTGAAGTGGTCGGCTAATGGGTAACATACTGTATGGTATTTTATGTATGTATATTTGCAAACTAGTGAAGGAAAATTCACACAGAACTTTTAGTGACCCAAAAAAATATTTGGGTTGAAAAGATTCTCCCCTTCCTCACCCCCCCCCCCCCCCCCACCTGAAAATAACATTGTTCATTATCTGTACACGTTGCAAAATTCGGAGCACTCAGGGAACCAAGTAGAATGGTCTTTTTCTTATTGTTGACCAGTTTACCATATAATTATTAGAGAGTTGGCATTATGTAGTGTGATTTCTCTCGGGTTGTGTCCCAGGGTAAAATGGGTAATTTAGGAAAACCTGGCTTTTCACCTCATCAGTTAACAACAAAATGTTTTTGTTGTTTTTGTAGAGACGTCTTCTGGAGTCGAAGGGTGATGTAGAAAAACTTGCTAAGTAAGTGTGACTGCATTTTTATTTCTCGCGGTATTTCTGGTATACTTTATAAACTTGGCCTTACTTTGAGAACCATTTGCTTTGTTTTCATTTCTTTTCTTTTCCTTTCTTTCCTTAGATTTTTTTTTTGTTAGAGTTAGTTTTCAGCTTTTTACTGAGAGTCATTTCTTGTTGACGTTTCCAAGACACGAGGGGTAAACAAGAAAAAATTGGTCCAATTTTCAAGCTTCCATCCATTTACATCCGTACCTAAAGACACTGACTAATAGATTAAAAAAGAATTGTTGAGTATTTTAAACAAAACGTAACCATTATGTTTGAGTCCTCTTTGATTCCATTATGTTTTTAGCCTCTTAAAGTGCCACTAAAAATAGCTATAGCACCTTCAAAATGAACTAAAAATTGATCACAGCTTCACGCTGTAAGTCTGTTTCTATCGGACAGCTACATTAAAACTGGTATTTTTGTATTCTTGTAACAGATGTGGAATGAAATTGTTTTGTGTGATGCGTTTTCAGAGTGAAGCCATCCAATGTTGCGTACAAACACGCTTCCCTAGTTCCCAGAGACAATGACGTGAGAGAACACAGAATATTTGTAGGTAAGCAACCGATTTACGTTTTTCTTGTTGAACATAAACCTTCTTTAGTTCTGTCTAACCCTTTTTTTCTTTCTTGTTCATTAAGACAAGAAGTACGAGGCCATAGTTTTACCGTTGTTCGGAGTCGCCACGCCATTTCACATATCAACCATCAAGGTAGGATATGTCTCCTGAATGTCGCCCCAGTTCAAAGCATTAATCCTCTTTACTGGTTGTCATATCTTTATTACGCGACGCTGTAGTTCAGTCCTTGTTTCAGTGCTATATGTGGGGAGTTCGTTGACACTGTTGACGTTTGGATTACATCCTCGAACTATTGGGAACAAACTTAGACGATGAGGTCACAAGAATTTTGTTTTCATTCGATCCGCCATCTGACATTAAAATTCTTTCTTGGAGACTAGAGTTTGTCAAGGTTTTATGCATCTTGCAGTGCTACTGAGTACCTTGCAGTTTACGTTACTTTCGCGCTTCTACAAATGGATTCTTAGGAAAAATGACTTTGCTTCTACACATGTTACGTGTCTGTGATTTTTAGTTTTGAGACTATGAATCAGCGTTGAAGGGTATAGATTTACCGGTACATGTACGCGTTTTCAGCCAAAAACGCATTGGTCATTTAGTGTGATCGTGGCTTAATGATTTGTTTTCAATCGTTTTTGTAGAACATAAGTTCAAGTGATGAAGGAGGCTATACGTACCTCCGAATTAATCTCTTTTGTCCAGGAAGGTAAGTAAAAAACAGAATGACACGAAGACTCTCTATGGCTGTTTAAATGATATGCCTTCCAGGCTTGAATTTTTTCGAACACTAGGTAATGTGAACATTTACTTGTCATGTCTCACAAGTGCTTTTTATGTTAGTTCTGTAGGTCGTTCGGAAGGAAACCTTTTTGCACAACCGGAGGCTACATTTGTCAAGGAACTGTAAGTGTTGTCTGAAGTGCTTGGAAACAACATTTTGTTCTTCAGGGATTTACTGAGCGTAGTCAGCTGTGTTCCTGTTCTGTTCAGGAAGAAACAAAACAAACAAACAAAACAACGCTATCTTATCTGGCCAATCACCATAGAAGAAAATAAGTGTGAACGTTTCTGTGCATTAATGTTAGGTATCTTAATAAACCATTATAGCAACGCTAAGGAAGCGTCCTTTAAAAAACAAGTCCACCTTAATTTAAACTATTTCGTGGTCTTACCAAATCGTGCAGTTTTCGTAATGTGGCCAATTATCCAGGAGCTGAATTCGTCGGGATAGCGTTCATGTTCAGAAAGAGGAAGAAAAAAATTATCGTCGTATGCTCACGTTCTCCATCAACCCAGAATTTGGTGAATGCACGCTGCTGTTTTGTAGAGGACAGTGAAAAGGTGCAGGGTCACTGTTTTACTACAGTAAATGAACCTTTTGTTTAACGTCATTCCGGTTGCCCTGGCCGTCGCGATTGCTTAAGGTCTCTAACGAAAAATCCCTCGGTGGCCCAAGTTAAACATTGTTGCAGCGGGAGAATTCTGTAAATTCTGTAATATGTTATTTTCAAATTGGGTTATTAAAAGATTATTTATTCAGCATTTCATTTTGTTGTTGTTGTTGTTTTTTTTTTTTGCATTTTACTTTCTTCTACAGAACATACCGAAGTTCAAATACAAAATCTCCCGGCGCATCGCAGCCTCCGGCCATCAACCTCAGTACATCATTTCGTCTGATAAAAGAAGTACAAAAGAAATTCAAAACAAGAGAAGCTGAGGAAAAAGAAAGACAGGTTGGCAAAGCAAAATAATAATAATTTCAAAAACTTGAAGCTTTCTTCGACCCTCTGGAAAGCACAGATTGTTCTAAAATCCAGAAGAGAGTTTTTAACAAATTCCCTAATGCCTTTCATTTTCGCAAAGTGGGTTTGGCAAATTTTTGATGATAGAATTTTCGTAATATTCGATGAGTTAACGTTGTGCATAAAACTGAGCAAAGCTGGAACGTTTTCGGTTCAAAAATAGTTTTATTGTCAATAACAGCAAAGGCAGAGCAGATAACGTTTTTGTTTTGTTACGTTAATAAGACTTGCCTGTCTGCGTGTTTCATTTTCGCGGACCAGTAACTAAAAATACAGGCCAAAATAAAGGACATTAGTGTTGTAACCCTCTGTTATATTCTTTTTGCAACGCTGTACGCAAAATGTATCCAAACCATACCATATCAATTTTTGCATACCTGGGAGAAGTAAGTAACTTCTTTTAAAATGCTTTCCAGTTCGAAAAGAGTTTTGTTGCCAATAACAGTAAGAATACTACCCGTTAGCAGTTTGTTGACGATGGATGTACAATGCTTCTCGCTTTCAAACTTGAGTTTGTATTGTTTGTCCATTTAGGGCGTGGTACAGCAAGGCAACCTTATTTTAAACCCCAACAAAGGAAACCCAAAACTGAAAGACTTGTACATCAGACCCAGCATTACGTCGAGAAGATCGCCGGTAAGTTTGTAACACGCGACTGCTGTTGCTTTTAACTCCTAAACCCGGGGCCAAACAACGGGGAAAGTCGCCCACGCTTGGTTATCCATGTTGCACGACTTCTCCAATGAAGCTATTTGCTACGTGGACACCGCGGCAAAACGTCCACGCATGCGCTCACTTCGGCCATTTCCGGTTTCAAGCTTATGTTGTTCATTTTCATTCGGTGTGCTTTCGAAGTGTCCGGGAACTGAATTCGTAGGGATGGCGCTCAAGTCCAGTAAGAGAAGAAAAGTTTACCCTCGTGTGTTCCCGTTCTCCAAAAAAAAAACTTAAAACTGGTCATTTCACGTTGTTGTTTTGCAGAGGACGGAAAAGAAATGTACCAGAATGTGTAACGCACGTGCAGAGTCATTGTTTTGCTCATTACAGCCTATTGTTTTTCGACGTTCTCGTTTCCGTCGCCGTAATGTCACTACAATGGCGACATGCAAACGTAAACTATCGACTTTCATGATGTTTTTCGCTGCGGGTGCAAGCCCGAAACTACGAGGTGCAAAGGTGTAGAAACAGATAAAACTATATTCAAACTGCTCTGGATTTTTTAACCTTAAGTTTGATGTCTGGAGCTTAAGTTTTTCAAAATTCGCGGCCGGAACCCGAGTTTGTTATTCTTGCCAATAGTTTTCAGTAGGGGAGTATTGAAAAGAAGTAAAAATACAGCGCGTGCGCAGTGCATTTTTCCGCGGTGTCTGCTACGTGACTCAATAAGTGTTCCACGAGCGGGTGTTGAATATATAGACCTTATTCGGTGTTTTAATCGGTAGACAATACGTGCGGATATTTTACGAGTTACGTCGTGTTGAAAAATGCTAGCAATGAGTAGAATGCCCGCGCGTATTATCGACCAAAACACCGAATAAGGGATTTATTATTCCACTACATTTTGCTTTTGCTTCGTCCTCCTTCAGCAAAAAACCAGTCAAACCAGGATTGTACAGTGTAATACGCTGGCATATTTTGCACGTCTTCTTGCTAAAACGACACAACAGTGGAATAATAAAAGGTGGTAAGGAACCGTTGAGTTGGTTATAATCATGTCGTACCCAACAAGCGCGAGCGGAATAATTATTTTATTAAATTTTTAATTTCGGTTGTAGTCGCTGAATTTTTTGCCTTAGTTTTGAACAAAACGTTTGCTTCCCGGCGAAAACTTTTGAACGCCGCGAGACTTGACACGAAATGTAGTTTCCTAATAACGCATAAAGTAATTCGCTAATAACCTGTGTGTGGTGAACGACTGAGAAAGCAATAAATTTAATTACTGAGATTGACAATTTAATAAACTCTTGTCCTTAAATTTGTGGTTTGTTTTTTTCTTCCAGGGTACTTTGGAAGCCCACACGAATGGTAAGCAACATCTATACATTTGTGCTAGTTTATGTTGTTTACTGCACGCGCTGATGTTCTGGTCTTTATACAGGTTTTCGGTTTGGTATGTATGGCGGAGACCATGTGGACATCTTGTATGGAAATGTGAAGCATTCGTTCTTCCAGGCAAGCATTGCTTACATACTTCCTTAGTTTTTGTTTGTCCCTTTGTGTTCTGTGTGTGGCTTTCTTTTTTTCTTTGCTTATTTTAAAGAACCTGCAATACTACATTGCCACAGGAAGCATTCTGTCACGGATGAGGGCCAAAGTGGTGTTCAAGCTCATGCATTGGGTGGTCTTGTTCCGATTGAAATACCCATTTACGACGGCGGAAAGGGCCAATCAAATCTTGGAACTGGTGTTGAGCACGGGAAAACGCACTCAACATTTTCACCAGTTGGACGTTTTGTTTGCTTAGAGCAATTTAAATGGTATCCCCTTGCTTTGACGAATGCAAAGCTTAAGGCTCTGAATGTGAAAGTACTTACAAAGTGATTCTAGCAATTTGCTGACTAAAACTGAGCGTGCCTCAGGTGATGTCTCAAGCCTTGTTAAAATTGTTTCTTACGCAAGCTTTACATGGTAGAGATGCGCTTGAAGTTCAACGGAGCTAACTCACCATAACTGTAACTGCATTTTGATTGGTTTATTTTTTCTTTTTGCCACACAGCCTTGTGATGGAGAAATGATCATTTTGCTCCATTTTCACTTAAAGGTTTGTCAACGTTATCCTACTTGTTTTCTTTCGTTTTCACTTTCAGAATAATTCAGTGTTTGATACAGAATTGTTAGTAACTAGAGCTTACAGAAGCTACTTATTTGGTTAACTTATTAGCTTACCTTGGTCTGTGTTCGTCCGTAGCATCCCATAATTATTGGCAAAAAGAAATACAGAGACATACAGTTCTACACAGAAGTAAGTCCGAGTGAATCTTTCTAGACTTTTAAAGGGTTAATCGTAGACCCGAATATCGAATATCTTGTGAACCTCCATTGATTTTATCGTCAAACTGTTCCTCTTTTCCTCCAGGTTGGTGAAATTACAACAGACCTTGGAAAACATCAACACATGCATGACAGAGACGACCTTCAGGCGGAACAGGTGTGTTAAATTTCTGGCTTTTAAACATCTTATCTCCTCGACTTAACACTTCCCTTGTGTTGCCAGGTCAACTAAGTCGAATCTTGCGCGTTTCTCTTTTTTTCTCATTTTCAGGCTGAAAGAGAGTTAAGGCAAAGGTTAAAGTCTGTGTTCAAGAATTTCATTGACAAAGTCGAGGGGATAACCCACGGACAAGTAGAGTTTGATGTTCCCTTCAGAGAGCTTGGGTAAGTACAAATGGTCAAGTGATCTTATACTTGCAGTTTAGAAACCTTTGCATAAATGTCAGTTAAGCCTTTCTACTATCGGCGGAAAGAACATTGAGCGAGTGCGAAAATCGCCCGCTGTATGGAACTAGCGGCTCGTCACGTGCGCGTCACTCTTCCACGCGGCAGGCGATTTTCACGCTCGCTCGCGTGCTCTTTTTGCTTGACTATCCTGAACGGAAAGAAAATCTCCTCGTAGTCTACGTTGTTGTTGTCGTCGTCGTTATTGTTGTTGTTTACTGCAAATCACTTATAACAATCCTCACTTTGCTCAATGATACAAACAACCTACGATTCACATTTCAGTCAGCACAACTTATTTGAATGCTGTTTCTTTTACCAGGTTCATGGGAGTACCTTCTCGAAGCACAGTCTTACTGCAACCGACAACACATTGCTTAGTTAACCTCACAGAACAGGTAACTAATTATAATGCATCCTCAGCCAGTATAATTTGTTACAAAACAAGGGTTACATACTGTCAATGGAAAAGCCAGAAATCCTGGCTGGAAAGATCAGCTGATGCTCGTATTTCCGTTTGCTGAGTTTAACAAATTATGAAGCACCAGATAAGTGGTGATTCTTCCTTTTACATTTGAGAGTTCCATCTTCTTTGTCGCGACCAAGCGCTAACATTCTTTCGGTTTCCTTCGCTTTGTCAAACCGCCATCTTGGCTGCAGAAAACAGTGGAGAGTTGCGCTAGTAGAAAAAGTGACCAAGGGATCCTGACCCTCACTGGTACACACGTATGGTCAAAGAAGCTATCCATATAAGACTTCATCCTAATAACATCAATAGAGATAGTGGAATCGAAATTCCTGAAGCTTGGATACCTACGATCAAAAAGCACAACAGCCGATCAACCACAAAGCGGACCTATGAGGGAACAACATGTAATAGTCGGAATAATAATGAGGATCGAAATGCACCAATAACAGCGAACCAACATGCTACAAATAGCGACATGTAAACAATCGACCTCATCGCATGATGAAGACTAACAGTATTGTAGTCGAAACGTCGCGACCAACAACTCAAAGCGATTCCATCGTGAGACAAACGAATAAACGTTCATCGTTCCTATCTTACACCACGATGAACGATAAACACATCTTTAATGACAAGGGACAAGGAGTTAGCTTAAAATGAATGATGGGTGAGAGGGGAGAAAAATTTTCTTCTTAACCTATACGTCCAATGTGGCGGTTAAACACGCGCAAATTCAACAAGCTTATCAATTCAGCGCTCCCACCGAAAAACGCATGCACTAATAGTCTTCTTCGAGGTCAAGTAATTTTCTTGCACTACACGTTCAATTTCTTACCTGTGGGTTTGACAAACGTCTACCTGAACGTAGAGCATTGGGAGTATACGTTCAGTGAAACGTTAGGTTAAGGTCCTTCACTTTTCGATTGATAACTGACACTTCTCTTTCTTTTAGAGCTTACTTTTGTACTGGTGTATTGAGTAACTGCTTTTTTTTATCTTTGCAGCCGACATTCATCATCACTTTGGACGAAGTTGAACTCGTTCACTTTGAGCGTGTGCAGGTAAAACTAATTAAGATATTACCGGTAAATATGTTTGACTTGGTTTTGCGTTTTAATTCAGTAGTTTGTATTGTAATTCAAAGCGATAAAAAGTGTACATAAATTTATTTTTTCTTCAGAATTTCACCTTAAAACAACAACATAAACAAACAAACAAACAAATAAGTTCAAAGAGCTAACAATATGAATCTCGAGGTCCTAATTTTTGGGGGGGAATTCTGTTATCAAACCTTAGTTTCTTCCATACATTCTCTGTAACCTTGCCGCAGCACGAAAATTATGGAGAATGTATGGGGGAAAATCGTTAAAGAATGGAATTCTAAATAATTGCTGGAATTCCCCAGTATGTATTGGTTCATCTTCATATTCGTATCCCTCTCTTTTACAAGACTCCTGTGTTTTCTTTTTAGTTTCATCTCAAGAACTTTGACATGGTGTTTGTGTTCAAAGACTACAAACGGAAAGTGGAGCACGTGAATGCTATACCGATGACGTCACTTGATTCCGTCAAAGACTGGTTAAAGTAAGTGGTTTGATATGAGTGCAAATAGACGGAATATGTTGCGGTCTCCTTGCAGATGTATCATCTAGACCGAGCTTAGTGAAGCAACAGAAATACGCTTTCTTAGGTCACTCCAACAAATAGTAAGTTTTTCATGGCCCAAACAGCACCGTCCAATTTTTGTTTTTGGCGGGGGGGGGGGGGGGGGTGGGTAAAAAAAATCCTGATTTATGGTATGTTTTCGTTTCTCGGCCGTTCCTAAGATTTGATTCCTTTGTATACATCTGACGTCTAGAGCACGCTCTTGAATATCTGCAAACACCTTTTGAAATGGTAAACTCTAATTGCAAAATTTCACTCACAGGTTTATCCAGGGGCTTGATTGGTGAATCCTTAGTATTGCATCGCAAAAACAGTTTTGGTCAACGTGTCAACCTTGTCTCTTGTGTATTCAGAGTCGTTTTGTCCTTTTGTTGTTTCTCTGATCTGCAGCTCTTGTGACATTAAATACACGGAAGGAATCCAGAGCTTGAACTGGGCCAAGATCATGAAGACAATTAACGATGATCCAGAGGCATTCATTGACAATGGCGGATGGAGTTTTCTGGATCCCGACAGCAGCGTGAGTTTCTCGTATTTTCGCACGTGATTTATAATAGATCTACCAATACCCGGCCTGGCATAGTGGTGAAATCAATCAATGATTTCGCATGTTTTGGAAAAATTTGAAAAAGTTCATGATCCCCACAAAGAGATTTTAAGAAATGGAAATCTTACAATTGTACAATAATACCTTTATTTGGCACACATACATTTAGTACAAAAGGAATCTTGTTGTCGTTCAGCTAGGTTCTCCATTGTTATTTAAAGTCAATTCTCTTCCGTTCAATATTCTGTTGCTGAAAATACTAAGTGAAACAAAAAACGAAACCTAAAACAATTAAGGAAATATTTTTTTGAGCTGTCAGAACTACTGACTGCCCAAGCAGACTTGGTACATCAACTAACTAACGACAGCCTCCAATTGACCCGCTAAGTCTTTTTTAGGACCGTCTCAACGGGGCGTGTCTCAAGACAAACAACTGAGGCTCTTCGTTTCAACCTACGTACTGTATTGACAGCTGTGTCACATTCATGCTCTCTTCTCCAAGCTGTTTGTGTGGCTTCAAGCCACTCTGCTTCAAGCACACAACGTCATTACATGCAGCTACTTCAGTTAACGCTGTTGGATTGTAAAGCCTCGAGATTACGCGACCCGACAGAAAGGTGATATGGGCGGTTATAAATCCGACTAAGTTTTGCTGTTGTCAGTGTAGGAGAATGAACGAAAATATGAAACAGAATAACACAAGTCAATGTGATGAATGACTATCTTGCCTGCGTGTTTTCTTTTCTACAGTATTCATAATTGCTCACATCACCTTGCGTTCTTGTCGCGTGTGCTCGATCCGACCACGTCTATTGAAATAGCTGCACCTACAGGTTATGTCACTGCCTCCATTTTGTATCCATCACCCACTCCTCCCTCGTCTATTGATGCACGTGATGCTGTTGTTTCAGGGAGACGAGGCAGGTGACAGTGAAGAGGAGCAGGAGAGCGAGTACGCCCCGACAGAATCAGAAGACGAAGCGGAGTCATCAGAAGAGGAGTACTCTTCGGAGACTGAAACAAGCGAAGAGGGGTCGGGTAAGGACACCCTTTACTTACCATGTGGGGACGGGGGGGGGGGGAGGGGATGAGTAGGAAAGGGATTGAAATGTTATGTGATTACTCTTCGGAGACTGAAACAAGCGAAGAGGGGTCGGGTAAGGACACTCTTTACTTACCATGTGGGGGCGGGGGGGGAGGGGGTGAGTAGGAAAGGGATTGAAATGTTATATGATTACTCTTCAGAGACTGAAATAAGCGAAGAGGGGTCGGGTAAGGACACTCTTTATTTACCATGTGGGGACGGGGGGGGAGGGGATGAGTAGGAAAGGGATTGAAATGTTATGTGATTACTCTTCGGAGACTGAAACAAGCGAAGAGGGGTCGGGTAAGGACACTCTTTACTTACCATGTGGGGGCGGGGGGGGGAGGGGGTGAGTAGGAAAGGGATTGAAATGTTATGTGATTACTCTTCAGAGACTGAAACAAGCGAAGAGGGGTCGGGTAAGGACACTCTTTACTTACCATGTGGGGGCGGGGGGGGGAGGGGATGAGTAGGAAAGGGATTGAAATGTTATGTGATTACTCTTCGGAGACTGAAACAAGCGAAGAGGGGTCGGGTAAGGACACTCTTTACTTACCATGTGGGGGCGGGGGGGGAGGGGGTGAGTAGGAAAGGGATTGAAATGTTATATGATTACTCTTCAGAGACTGAAATAAGCGAAGAGGGGTCGGGTAAGGACACTCTTTACTTACCATGTGGGGACGGGGGGGGAGGGGATGAGTAGGAAAGGGATTGAAATGTTATGTGATTACTCTTCGGAGACTGAAACAAGCGAAGAGGGGTCGGGTAAGGACACTCTTTACTTACCATGTGGGGGCGGGGGGGGGGGATGAGTAGGAAAGGGATTGAAATGTTATGTGATTACTCTTCGGAGACTGAAACAAGCGAAGAGGGGTCGGGTAAGGACACTCTTTACTTACCATGTGGGGACGGGGGGGAGGGGGTGAGTAGGAAAGGGAATGAAATGTTATATGATTACTCTTCAGAGACTGAAATAAGCGAAGAGGGGTCGGGTAAGGACACTCTTTACTTACCATGTGGGGGCGGGGGGGAGGGGGTGAGTAGGAAAGGGATTGAAATGTTATGTGATTACTCTTCGGAGACTGAAACAAGCGAAGAGGGGTCGGGTAAGGACACTCTTTACTTACCATGTGGGGACGGGGGGGGGAGGGGGTGAGTAGGAAAGGGAATGAAATGTTATATGATTACTCTTCAGAGACTGAAATAAGCGAAGAGGGGTCGGGTAAGGACACTCTTTACTTACCATGTGGGGGCGGGGGGGGAGGGGGTGAGTAGGAAAGGGATTGAAATGTTATGTGATTACTCTTCGGAGACTGAAACAAGCGAAGAGGGGTCGGGTAAGGACACTCTTTACTTACCATGTGGAGGCGGGGGGGGAGGGGGTGAGTAGGAAAGGGAATGAAATGTTATGTGATTACTCTTCAGAGACTGAAACAAGCGAAGCGGGGTCGGGTAAGGACACTCTTTACTTACCATGTGGGGGCGGGGGGGGGAGGGGGTGAGTAGGAAAGGGAATGAAATGTTATGTGATTACTCTTCAGAGACTGAAACAAGCGAAGAGGGGTCGGGTAAGGACACTCTTTACTTACCATGTGGGGGCGGGGGGGGGAGGGGGTGAGTAGGAAAGGGAATGAAATGTTATATGATTACTCTTCAGAGACTGAAATAAGCGAAGAGGGGTCGGGTAGGGACACTTGCTACTTACCATGGGGGATATGGGAAGGGATCGAAATGTTCTGTGATAAGTCTGTAGAGACTGAAACAAGCGAACAGGGGTCGGGGATGCATGGGGGGTGTTGGAAGGTATGGAAATGTTCTCTAAATACTCTTCAACACACAAGCGGTTAGGGACAATATTGTCACCTAAGGGGGGGGGGGTTGAAAATTTTCTGCGGTCGCACGCCATACATTTACTAACAGCAAGTTAGTAAGGGTACTTTTAACTTGTTTTGGGTTGCGAGAGAGGGGAGTGCTGGAATGGAATTACTCTTATTGAGGCAAGCGCAGTAATCTTCTTTCCCCTCTTGCAGACCTTGAGGAAGAAATGGGCAGTGAGGAAGAAAGCGGTAAAGATTGGTCTGAACTGGAAGAGGAGGCTGCTAGAGGTGAAATTATAGTTTATGAACCATAGTGCCTAAAAGCTCAGTTTTGCTGTATATTCTTACAGTGCATTAGCATTTATAATTCTGAGATACAACTTACAATTTCGCAAGACAATACTGAGTAAACAGACCTCAACGTCAAAATACTTATACATAACATTGTCAAGTTAATAAAGGAACCCCCCCCCAAAAAAAAAAAAGATTTGTAGACACGCTTCAAAACACGACAAATAGAGTGAGAAAATATGTATAAATTACTCATCAGTACAAACTAACTAGCCCCATCTTAAACTATGATTAGATAACGTATTATTAGATTTAGCAACGTTTTTGACTTGTTAGAAACAAAATTTGCCTCCGCGATGTGTTTCTTGCGCGTCTCAACTGGGAAATTTTTCCCTCCAAAATGTATTTCTGCAACAGTGTTTTGAAGTTTAACCAGGCTCTGACACATTTTCTTGTTACCAAGAAGCAAAAGAGCCTCCGCAACATGTGTTTCTTGCGCGGCTAAGCTGGGAAACGTTTTCTTTCATAACATTCGTGCAACAATGTTTCCTGGTTTAGCCAGACCCTGATGAATCCAGAGCCACAGAAAGGTTCAACACTCAC
Source organism: Siderastrea siderea (assembly GCA_964030785.1). Lineage (NCBI taxonomy): Eukaryota > Metazoa > Cnidaria > Anthozoa > Scleractinia > Rhizangiidae > Siderastrea > Siderastrea siderea. The sequence goes on from OZ034969.1 coordinate 32,993,422, forward strand.
ACTTACGTTTGTTCCTCTTTAGCTGACCGCGAAAAGGGGCAAGAAGAAACACCAACCAAAAAGAGAAAAAAGCCAAGCAGCAAACACGACTCTCCACGCAGCAAAAAGCGAAAGCGTTAAACTTCCAGCTGTCATGGGGGATTAAAAAAAAAACACTAGAGTGGTGATGACACAAGGTTGACGCACGACTCTCGCCCTCGCTGGAAGACACAAACCAAATGCTTCCATCTCGACATGAAACTTTGTCTTCAGTACGCTCATTAGCTACTGTTTAAATGGTTACACTACACTTCTGTTGTATTTCATCCAGAGATTCACAAATTATAACCACCGTGTACAGCTTAATAAATAATACGACATGAACGTAATGCTCAACAGCTTTCGTTTTAACTACTTAATCAAGCAACGAAGTTTAAACCACCGTAACTCGTGTGGGAGTGAGAAGTTTTGCTAGTAGACGAAAGTTGCAAACTTTCGTTGATTTTTAGCTTCGTTTGTCCAGCACTTGTGGCTACTTGTAATGACTTGCTTTCACTTTGAAGCTCAAGTTCGCGAACAAGTTTGCTTAAGTTATTTATGGTCTGGCCACTTTGGTTTGACAGCTATTAGACAGTTGCCTCTACTTGTGAGTTCTTAAGGCCACCCATCGCAAGTCTGTTTAAGCTGGTTGGTATTTTCTAACTTGCGATTACTTGTGACTTCGTCAGGACTGGACTCTCGACGCTTTATATCCGAAGGGTGCCTGTGAATAACGTAAAAAAAAACAAATTCCCATTGGGTACATTGCCTTTTGATTCAGTATACTTCAGAGCCGCTAAAGAAAAATAAAGATTTTTTAACATTGATGTTGCGGGTATTTGTCAAGTTATGATTATTTTGTGTGCTACTCGAAGAGGGATGTTGTTGCTGCAGGAACATTTTGACCGTTTTAATGCCTCTTCCCAGGCATATCTCGCTTTGTTCAGGACACACTACGGGAAATTCACCGCAGTAAATTACAAATTGTGTTGTGACCATGGCAAATTAGTCCTAAGTCGCTCTAAAGATGTGAAACAGAAGATTCCTTGACCCTCATGTTTGACAATTTTGTTTGATAATCTGTCAAAAAAAACTACCCGCAAAGCAGTGTTTCCTTGAGCAAGCCCCCACACAGATATGCAAGTACACGTTGCTTAAATTTGTTTGGTGTTGTTAATACTTTTCTGTTCTTTGTTGTTGCTGTTGTTGGTTTCTCTTGGTTTGTTTGTTTGTTTGTTTCTAAATAACAACCCCATTTCAATGAAACATCGCCGCGGAGAGAAAGCTATTGAAATGTAAAACGTGCAGAGGAGAGCTCTTGAAGTAATTACCCAATCGCCTTTGTAACATTACTACAGAGATTTTTAAAGGGTTTCTCCCTCTGCGCGCACAGAAGGTCACCAAAGTTAAAATTGATTTGGTATTTGGTTTCATGAGATTCTGAGGTACTTAAGTTAACAGCAAGGACCCTTGAGCACGAGTCAGACAATTTAGTAGAATTCAGTTCTAATGCCCCATTCGCTGAACAGTCAGGGCTAATAAAAGCGAGTCAAAATCCAGCAATTACAATGTGCAATTCCACCAAGAAACAACTGCAGTGAATGATGCACTAGGGGATTTAGTAAATGCCAAAGGAACATTACTGGTCGCACCCGTTACTGTACAACCCACTGAAGAGTCAATGGACGTTGATCAGGGATCATTATCGATTACGCCATCTATGACATGCCTCATGTCTCTTATGGAACAACTCCATATTGCGCCACCTGTAGTTCTGCTTCTGATTATGTTTCTGAAGTCTCTGATTCTGAGTCGGATGATGTCTCCGATGGTGCGGAGTATGTATTGTTCCCTGAGCTCCAAAGTTTGGGAGAACGGGTTCTCAAACACAATTGCTGCCATAGAAGGAACCTCCAACATTTGCACAGTAAATGAGTATTGGTGTTTTTTTTGTGAAATTTTCGTGCCTTGAATTCAAATTTGGTGGTGAACAGTAACATAGCTTAGTTCTGGTAGCTTTATTAAACCAGTTTATCTAAAAACGTTACAACGTCATTATTATGATCGAACTGTGAGTACCAAGACATCAAAAGCACTGGAAATTTCTGTGTTATATGTAAACAGATGTTAACATCACCAAAGAGGGAAATTAAAGATAGTCAAAACGGTCTACTATCGTTTACCGTTTTACAGACATTTTCTTTTAACGATTGAGCCTTGCAAAGATTGAATTTTAAAGAATCAGAAACAAAGGTCCGCTTACAAAAAAGTTTTCGGGTTGACTGGACTGAGTTGAATAGCCCATTTTTATAATACAGTTGTGTGCTTAGTGCCGAGGCGAGGAGTGGAGTTGACTTTGTTTTGTTACAAACCTGATTGCTTTTCACATGAAAACGATCATGATCTGAAGATGATCTGAAACTTGTTAGCATAAGAACACGATTTATATATGAAAAGCAGGAAGGTTTGTATCAAAACAAAGTCACCTCTTGCCTCACTTCCACTCAAAGGCAACTGTGAAATGAGCTATTTTAATAACGTCTCCCTCTTGGGGATGATGTACTAAAACCAAATTTAAAAAAAAAACATTGAATTATAATTTTAAAAAAGTATTTTACGGTTTCATTCGATTAAAAAGGGTTTCAGTCGATTGATTTACTGGGAACTAGACCACAATTATCTTGTCGGCGTTTCTAAGAAAAATAGAAAACTAGGATCATGTCAATAAAATACTTATGCTCGTTTTAAAAAATGCTTCAAATAACCTGACTAAACTCTTCTTGTAACACATTTGTAGCAGCCTTTGCACCCGCTGTACCGATACCTTCTGGCTGTGGCGTGATATGTGGTGCGTCTGCTTCCTAAGTGTGTTGCTGTGTTGTAGGGAACTGCCGTACCTTAGGGCAATCTCGCTTTATTTAGGTTTGCACAAGCATGAACTAACTGATCACTGAAATGATCCGTCACACTGAATATAAACCTTTCCCAGGAGCCATAACCCTGCCTTTCCAAAGTGGTCAGTTATAATCGAAAAGTAGTAGCCGTGGTTACACTACCCTGGCTAATTATGATTTCCCCAGTATAATTTTCCCTTAATTGAATAACTGGGGTTTTTATTTACCTGGATAAGTAAGGTCACATGTTCCCAGAGAATGTTTATAGCTGGGTAGCTTTCGCAGGTAAAGTAGTAGCCGTGGTTACACTACCCTAGCAAATTATGATTTCCCCAGTATATTTTCCCCTTGGTTGGGTAACTGGGATTTTTATTTACCTGGATAAATAAGGTTACATGTTCCCAGAGAATTTTTATAGCTGGGTAGCTTTCGCAGCAGAAAACAGGGACAACTAAGGGGTTAGTGTGTATTGCTCCATCAGTTTTTTACCGGCTCCTTTACTGTTACGGTGACGCTTGGCTCTTACCTAGGAAATGTTTTTTTTTTATTTCTTTATTTTTTTAAGAACCAATTGCAAATAAGAAGACGAAGAACCCATTTCCAACGGATACGCTGCCAAATTCTTGGTCAGCTACATTTCCGGAGAGGTAAAAATTTTCAATACTCAAAAAAATAAAATGTGCTGTAAACTTCAGGTTCCGTTAAAATTTAGTACTCGCAGTATTGTTCGAGAAGAATCCATCTTCATTCCTTTACACAAGGATGCAACATGCAAATAAGGTCAACTAGCTGATCGCGCATTGCACATGCTGTGCCGAAAACTCGGCTTCTCATTGGTAGGTTTACCTGGGGAGACCGAACGACCCTTCAGTCCACATAGGGTTTTGCTTGGGGCATTTTCTATTGCTCTCGATCAATTCATCAAAATACAACTGGGTAAATTTTCCAAAGGTAAAATCGGTTACACGGGAAAATGCAACTTTCCCCAGGGAAACCTCACCTAGGTAAAGTTCCTTCGTGTAACTACAGCTAATATACCACTCTCTGAAGGGATTTCTTGAAGAGAGAGCGCAAAACTGGAACTAACTGTCTGCAAAGGACGCTGGGCTAGCTTAGCAACCCCAACGTAACAATCCATCGCAAGACATGGTTTGAATGCTTGTTTCCCTTGACATGGAAAACACTGTCCGATGCTATATTTTTCTTTTCGTGGTCGTCACCGCAGCGATTGGACTTCCAATGGCTTACTTTGGAGACAAATGCAAGAATGCTACACTGCGAGCTGAACACAAAAATGGCACATGCAAACATATCCGCAACGACGACTCAGCTGCGGCCCTACTATGGATCGGGTTCATATTGTCAATGCCTTTGCAGATTGTCAGCTTCATCTTTGTGTGCTGGTGTTTATGCATGTGCTTGGTAGCTTGCCTGGAAGACAGCAGCAATGAAGTGGCACCATCTCGTGATAGTGGTAGTGGTGACGGTTTTGTGATAGTCCCGTTCATAGGCTGCTCTGACTGATTGCATTATGCTCTACAAGAATTCGAATGGATCCTCTTAATATCGCCCTTGGCCACTGCTGTAGTAGCGGCATTCATAGGGTTCTCAGGCTGATTGCATTAGGTTCTACAAGAATTCAAATGGATCTTCTCGATACCGTCCATGGCCACTGTCCTTTGTGTATTGATGTCTGGCGTTGCCATACCGTAGTAGCGGCATTCTTGGGTTCTTTGACTGAATACATTAGGTTTCACAAGAATTCGGCTGGATCATCTCGATCTACTCCCTTGGCCACTGTGCTCGGTGTGTTGATCCAGTCTGGCATTGTCATACCTGTAGTAGCCGCATTTATAGGATTCTCTGACTGATTGCATTACCGTCTTCTTTTTTTTTTTTTACTTCTGGCAAAGGTCCACTATGTCAACGAGTAGTTGGCATGGAATATGTTTTTACCTTGTATTCACGGTGACCGTAATAACAAGCCTTGCAGACAACACAGCCACTTAGGAAATGTTTGAAAACTTCGACTCTCCCTCAAGGAGAATCGAAAACGTATTATTCATTTTTTATACGTCACGAAATGTGAACCACTGGGGCCTTGCAAAATCTTCTAAACAGCGAAAAGTTGAATAGAATAACTAGACTTCTGAAGATCAGATTACTTGAAGTCAGACGGACGGAAACTTCCTTATCTGTTCGCTTATTAAAACGACGTAAACAAACGATACCCCTTAAATTCAAGTTAGCAAAGCTGTTCACTGTCAAAGTAAAAAAAAGTCATTAAAAAAGTCATTGTATGAAGTTAGTAAATTGTGTGTATCGATTAGAAACTTGTTAATCACCTTTTTTTACTCAACGGATTGTCACGGTGCCCCTTTGTCCAGAGACTTGAAAATCTCGTGATCTGCCATTCGTACTTAATCTTAAGAATCTTAAGTTAATGCACTTGACTACTTTTACGTTACAAAGACGTTACGTTTTTATGTCATGGACGGACAGTATACCATTCGTTAATATATATCCCCATCTTGAGATAAATACTTGTTTCAGATGAAATAACAGAGCTATTCTTTTACTTCATTGCATGTGTAAAGAGCAGACGCTTTGCATTGCAAGTTTATGCAAATAAATTGGCATGCTGGTAATATTTGTGTAATACTTGCCAGTGTAGGCCTTTACCGCCTCCTACTTTCTTGTTAAATTTCGTGTTCAAGATTCCATTGTATTTGCATGTCACCAGGCAATACCTAGTTATTTAAGGGAGTGGATGACCTCTAGTGCTTTGTAAAAACGGCTGATATCATCAGACTTTCAGTTAATTGGGCCTAAAAAGAAGAATGAAGTCAATTATTATTATATATTGTTTTTATTTCTTTCATTTTTTCTGCCGAGTCAAATAATTGACCATTTGGGTCTCAGATCAAATCAGAGTCATTTATGTAAAGAGGCTGGATTTCAATGGGTTTAACTTGTCTTTAACATTTTTGGCGCTTTTCATTCTGGAAGCTTATAGATCATAGATGACAAGATAAGAACTGGTAACAGTATTAAAAGAAGTAAATCATAAGCTTATGAGAAAAAAAGGAGACAGAGGTCGCTGTGAATTGATTAACATTTTCTAAGAAAAACGGGAACACGTTTGACATGTAATCGTGTAGGTATATGGGCTTATTATGAAGATAAGGGAGTGTTCATTATTTATCAGTAGGGAGGAGCTGGTAAATGGGAGGGGTGGGCTAAAAAGTTTGGCATTCCTGTGAGGGGGGGGGGGGGCAAAGAAGTTTTTTGCTTTGTAGAGGGGGGTCAAAAAGGTTTTGGTTCACCGCCTAGTGACAACTGGTATTCGAGTTAGAAACATAACCCATTTAAATTGCCTGAGAGAAAATTATGGAATTATTTTGTATGTGGTTTAACACAAAGAAATAGATTAACAAGAGACTGGTCAATTGTGCATATACAGTATTGCTGATACATGTAGTTGAGGACATCATATTGACATTTTGTTTGTGGTATCAACTGGAACGCTTTGTAAAATTGTAAAGGAGAACCTAAAACAAGTACAAAGTACACTGTGATATTAAGTAAACGGTGATCTCTTTCGGGTGCACATGGACTGCGGTAAACTATTAATTATTAGTGGAAAATGGGTTCCATTCAACACTTGGTTCGTAGTGAGACGTAAAATATTCTTGAATTGATGCAGGTGCCCCAAATGACAGGTTGTCTTGCTCTAGTGGATAATCTAACCTCTTGATAATGACCCTTGGTGTCATACAAAGTTTTGCTTAAGAAGATGCCTTTATTGCTATTTAATGCTTTATACATCATATTATATAAACAAAGGTTTGAAGAGGGTTATAATAATCAAGAGTAATAATTCAAAGACTACTTCATTCCCAAATGATGTTGATCGAAATGCATTTATGACTTAGAGCAATTATTATGCTTTCGGTGGGGGGGGGGGGGAATTTTTGACTGATCGAAATGGGGGAGGGTGGCAAAGAAAGTTTTCCTATATGGTCAAGGGGACAGAAAAAGTTTCTTACACTGAGTTGCTCCCATTCACAACCCCCCCCGCCCCTTCCTGCTGATCTGCTGATAATTAATGAACACTCCCTAATAATAAATTAAGCCTTCAGACGAAGTCTTAGACCAGCTTTGTACATGCTTTGCGCTTTCTTGGGATGATCTACTGTCTAAATTTCAAAATTACATTAGCTGTTAACTGAGTATATTTTGTTCTCAGGAAACTCATAACTCCTTGTGAGTTTCTGATCACATTTAATTTGTATGTTTACTGACTACTTTTTAAACTATGCCCTATCGATATACTATCGTGTGAAGGAACATTCTTTTTTCATCGTTTTTGTTTTTATACATAATGGGAAAATTTTATTTTCTGGAGGATTATTTGAAGGTGGCTTGCAACAAGATGAGACATAGGGATAACCATACGGAAACGGTTAGTACTGAGAACAAGGTCAACATGAGTGATATAGATTGACACAATTTCATGTGTCAATTCATGCTTTTATGGCAACCGTACGGCCTAATAATCTCAGTACAGCAAAGCGGACTGGACTTCTATGAAGTGGACGAGCAAAAACGCGAAGTGGAAAAACCAGAAATCATAAATTCAAAAGCACGCACTAGCGATACGCGATGTAGTGATGTCAATAACAACTATCTAGGCAGAAATTTATACAGAAACTAGACAGCAACTACTTTAACAAAAGTTGTTTAATACCTTACATAAGGAAATCATGACATCGAGGTAACGTATTAATAATCAAGAAACCGAGAAATGATGCAAAAGCATATACATAGCCTGCTTGCGTCATGTCTTGTGATGTATGGTCTTTGATGTAACTGCTTTTACAGAGACACGAGTTAAAGTTTGTGAGAATGAGCTACTGTTGTGGAAACAGGAGCCGAAGACGAGAGATTACACGGGTGTTTCGAGTTCTCCCAGACTTCAGCAAGTTTTCCTGTTTAATTCTATAGAAACACAGACAAAATTTATTTCCTTAGAAAATGGTCCTTGGCTAAAAACGTATGGCGCTGTGATTGAGATAGAAACACGTGCCTCAACCGATCAAACAGGCTTGTGTAAAATACTTTAAGTACCCAATCTGGTAGCCTGCGTGCGGGTGTCTCCTATTTGCTTTGCTCCACGCGGAAAAAGGACGTCTGCGTAACGGCGTCGCTAATCGGGTTCCACTATCCTGCTGTTTTTCAGGATTTCATGCTATTTGGGGTTTTAAATTTCGCGTAAATTATTCATGTAAACAGCGAACTGATGCTGGCACGGCGAACAGGAACGATTCATCCAAAAGAGATGGCTACTCGAGAGAAGCCGATATTTCCACACCACACTTTGCAAGCGTTTGGACCTATTTTCGTTACTGTCAGTCCTGTGCGCCTTGTAAGGTTTTAAACTGTGGTCACTGCAAACGTTCCTCCTGGATTTCTCCGCGTGAAGCAAAGGAAATAGGAGACGTCTGCACGCAGGCTACCAATCAGGACACTCGTTATGCAACCGTAATTTCACAGTTTGCAGTGTTGCGTTTGCAATCTCTGTCAGTAACCGTTAGTTTAAGATCACAGAGCTGGAGCTAACCGGAAATCAATGATTTTTCCATGTTTTGGGGGGAGGGGTGGGGCTGCGCCCGTTTTCTGACGTCGTTTTTGACACCAGCTATGTGTTTATGTTTGATGTTGTGTTTTGTTCATTGCATTTTCGAGTGTTGAGCACCCATTCCCTGGTAGCGTAGTACAAACACCACAAGACAGGTTGAATATACTTTTTAGGGTAAAGTAAAATCTATTTTCTTTCGCTTCGTTGATAACTGGTTCTCGGGTCTCTATCGATTTCAAGGGGGGGGGGGTGGTCTAAAGTAAATACATTAAAACCTATATCTAAGATAACAAATTAAGGCAATCTGCAACCAAAGACTGTGCCAAATTTATACTTAATATATATGTTATATTTTGATCACGTGACCAACCACGTCCAATTTTGTAAGAAAAGCTTTGACTAAAAATTTGCACTTGTTACCGAACGAAATCTTAACCAATATTATCCGCTACCAATGGCCGTCAGAAGTGTCCTTATAACAGCAGATGGAATGAGAGAAAACCTCATAATTCCTTTCCATTAAGACAATGCAACTTTGGAAAAGGACTGGTACTAGTCAAAAACAGCAAATACTATTAACCCAGTGCAACAACTCAAACCATTCCGGCCTGGTTTCTTAATTACTGCCCGAGGTAATTTTTTTTATGAAAAGAAGCTAAATCTGCGGTGTCCGGTTTGATTACACCGATGATTTCCGCAACAATGGTGAAGTGAAGGGAAATAATACCAATGAGGAAACCAGCTTTTTGTAACCTCTTCGGAGCAAGTTGAAGTTTGGCGACTCTATAAGAAAAATCCAGAAGATCAAACAAAATGCTGAGATCAAACAGGGGAAAGCAATGCAAGAAACTAGGTCATCGCCTTTCTTTGTTTAATAGCATATTTCATATGTTAGACAACAGAACTCGCATAGCCTTCTACAATGGGCTAGTGCTGCCACACCTAGACTATGCCGACACAGTGTGGGGAGATCAACCCGGTCTAAAATCAGAAATGGAAAAACTGCAAAGTTTTCAGAACAAATTTGCGAAGAAAACTAAATTAGGCAAGATGTCTTCTTCAGAAGCTCTGAAGTGTCTGAATTGGCTCCCTCTGGCTGGAAGACGTCTTTCTCACCGATGTACCGCCGTAGAAAATGCAATCAAAGGAGACATTCCGCAACATTTTGAAAGTTTTAAATCGACATTAAGAAGTTCACATGGCTACAATACTAGACATGGCTACTTACCTAGATTGCCTAAACCTAAAACGGAATGCGGAAAGAGAGTGTCCTACTTCCGTTTTACAAATGACTGGATGTCTCTCCCAGTATTTTTAAGAAAGCCAATGCCATGCACACTGAATTTTTAAGAAAAACCTTACAAGATTCTTGATGGATAAACATTTTTAGACGATAAATAAATATTTTTTTAGATGTACGACGTATTGTTAATAGATAATTATTTGTAATTAGTTTTTTAGGACAGTAGGTAGTTTTAGTAGTTTTAATCATTGTATATTTTATATTTTAGATCTGTGATATTTGTATTTCTTATTTTAGATTTTAATACTTTTTATTTCATGGAGGACCTCCCTGAAAACCACGTATTTACGTGACGGGCGCTTCCTCTTTAAAGATTGTTTTTATTATTTTATTTATTAATGTTGTAAAGCAACCTAGCTAACCATCTTGGTATCTTTATTCCATTTTGTCATTTTGCCAGCAGAAGAGAGTTAATGGCGATGACAAAAGGCTTACGACCGAATCCTCTCCTTTTGCCTGATCGCACTAGTGCCGCAACAGAAGCTATAGCCAAGACACTGAACGCTGCGCCGAGACCAATCCAGTGAATATCCCATGCTATTCCCCAAGTTTTTTTCACCTCTTGCCAGTCTTGCACCGGTTCAGCGTCAGGGACGCTGGTTTCTTCCGATGGTGCTTGTGTTGTTGTTAAGGTCTCCAAGTTCTCAACTTTTTCCATGGTAATCCTGTCACTAACTGCTTCTGCACTTTAGAAAATACTGATAATATGCTATTTCGTTTGTCCCGTGCACTTGATTCCACCAGGCCCCAGTTGTTCAAAAGTTGGATAGCGCTATCCACCGGATAAATCACTATCCAGTGGATAAGTGTTAGGGAAACCAATTGCGTTATCTGCTGGATAGAGATTTATGCGGTGGATAGCGCTATCCAACTTTTGAACAACTGGGGCCAGTTTATCAGTAAAGCGTGAATAATTAATTCAATTTCATTAATTACTGATATGGAACTCCGGAAGTAAATGGAAAAAATGAAACAATATGTATCCAATTAAAGCATGTTATTAACTACACACATAAAAATACATCTCCATTCATGTCCTATGCTCATGCACTAATTGTTTCAGTCGTGAAAGTGGAGATTCAACTCGTGCAAGTCGTGAGTCTCGTATGACGCGTAAAACAAAGCTTACAATTAATTCGATTGCCGTACAAATCACGAATGTGGTATTTTTCAGTGAAACAAAATGAAGGGTTATTTCTCGTTTATGTGATGAATCTGTATCTCATTAAGGCATGGGCCAAGTCAACTCGTGCGAATCGTACGACTTTGTTCAAGTGGTGAAACTGCATCTCATTAAACAAGGGGCTTGTCAGCTCGAACGAGTCGTTCGACTCATTCAATGGGTGAAATGGCATCTCATTAAACAAGGGGCTCAGGTCACTTTTACGAGTCGTAAAATTCGTTCAAGTGGTGGGGGGGGGGGGAGTCAAATCTACCAAAAAAAGAAAACACGACAGCTGAAGTAAGGAACACTAACAAACATGCCAAAGGTAACAAGGAAATGATAAATGCATGTATCCTTTCCGCTGTAAACGTAGGGCGGGAACGAAAATCTCAACACACCGATTACATCTTCCTTCTTTAAGGGAAAACACGCTAGCCGAAGCAGGGAACACAAGTGAACGTGCGAAAGCGAACAAGGACATGATAAATGCACGTAACCTCCTTCTTTAAACGTGAGGCGGGAATGAAAATAGCAACACTCCTATTACAGTTTCACTCTTTTTTAGTTTAACTGATACCTAAAAACAAGCGAGCCGAAGTAGCGAACAAGCAAATGACTGCATGCATGCATACCTCGTTCTTTAACGGTGTGGCTATCACTACCTGACTTCATCAAGGCAAGATTGCGCCCAGGCATCGAACGCATCTCGAATAAGATGAACGCGAGCGTTTGTTCCTGCGAAACTATTCCGGACGTATAACAGCTGGTTTTGAGTGGCAAAAAGCGTAAACGACTCGCTCTACAAAGTTATTCTTGGCGACATCCGCACAATGTTGCAAGCTTAAACCACACACACTCCAATAAAGAGCTCGAGTGACATTGGTAAAGTCAATCAGTCAGCTCTAGCTCGGTTCCGTAATATGTTCCGATTATGTAAGTCCATCGCAAAGTGAAAATAAGTAGCGATAATGCTTGCACTATTTCGTAATACCTATCGAATTCAGTAGCCAATAAACAGCACTGCCAAGAGTTATCGAATTCAGTAGCCAATAAACAGCACTGCCAAGAGTTTGGCGAATTTGATAGCTTTTTGTGAACATCATAGTCGACAAAGAATAACTAACGCACTGCACTATACGTTTGACGATTTCCACTAATCGTTCGTTTCAAATCGCCTACTAGTGTCGCTTGCTTTTGCAATTTGCAACACAAAACTCACTACTTGTAACCACAACTTTTACGAAACTATAAAATATACAGATTACAAAATCTCTTCTGCACAGCAGCATAGAAAGAGCAAGCCTCAATAAAGAGATGCAATTTACCCAGCTGCACGACTCGTACGAGATGAAAAAAACCCCTTCCTCACAGCTTTACAGGGCTGTAAGTCTCAATAATGAGATACAATTTCACCAGTTGCACGAGTTCCACGAGTCGTACGAGTTGCCAACACCCCTTCCTCGTCATGACTGCCCTAAAACTCTAAGTGTCTATAATGATATTCAAATTCACCAGTTGTACGACTCGTACGAGTTGACAACACTCCCCACTTAGAACTGCTCTAAAACTATAACCGGTTACCTATCATTGTCATGCTTAACTAAAGAACTATTTCATTTTATGTCACTGAAAAATGCCACATTCACGACTTGTACCAATCGAACCAATTATAACCATTGTTTTTAAATATCGAAAGATCCCTAGGTACTGGAGTACCTCTTCGTAAAGCGAGTAAGCTCTGAGCATCCCTTTCCAGTCACAAGTCGTACTACTCGGGCGAGTTGAATCACCACTTTCACGACTTGAATAAGTGGTGAGTATTGCTCAACCTTCACCGTTTTGGTACTCTTGCCAGATGAATGAACTATTGGTATCAAGAAAAACCCTAAGTAATGGTCCAGTTTTGTTTAAAATTACTCAAACTACTAGTTCTCTGAAACTATAAAGGAGTGAGACTGGTTGCAGATGGTTGCAACCTGAAAAAAGATGGGCCAATCTTTTCAAGTTCTTCTGGTCTGTTTTTCTCCCTTTGATAAAATCACTTGATATCTTTCTCTTGGTATTCTAGGAACATTTCTTGTACGATAGCTTGGATTTCTTTTCAGCACAGTTTTAAAATCCTTATGACGTGACCCCTTTAAAACAACACGGACCAGAAATAGGGCATCTTACACAGGGTGTTTTCAATTTACAAAAAATTTCTGGGAATTTCGGTCAGAAATTTCTTTGCGGTCCAAGCGCGTACCGTCTGCATTACTTCATTACTTGTTACCACCATCTGTTGCCTGTGCAAACCGTTCATTTATTACAAACCAAGTTGTGCACAATTTAAAATTTGAGACAGTGGTTTAAGGTGACTCGATCGAAATAAATAACGCGCCCTATGCCTCTCTAAAAAGTCTAATAACATCGTCATTTCTTACTCGATGGCCTTGAAACTTTCGCATTTTACACACAATTTATCGAGGAATAATACGTATGTCAACACGTAGATGTACTGTTCGCTAATTTTGCGTGATTTTGCTATTATTGAACACTACTTCTTTGATAAAATTGCTATTCTAACAAAACTGAGCGCTACGATTTGGTTTAAACTTCTAGAATTAGCTTATAATAACATCTTACCTTGACTCTTCAAGTTTCCGCAGAATCGTAGGAACAGAAATCCCGGTACAATTTGAACGTCAAAATAACAGCCCCAGACGAACTTCAAAGTTTGGACCGCTCCAGCGCTTTCCAAATTTGACTGAAGAGCGTAATAACTCCAGATAAAGTAAGTTCAATGTATCGTTATAGTTAGTTCCAAACCGCATTTGGCTATCCGCAACGATGAAAAAGCTTGGGCGGCTATTATAAACTCACTTTCTGCACCAAAATATAACGAAGTCGCCAAATTCACGTTTTTCTGAGTTATATGAAAACTAACCGGACGAATTGAATAAACTACCGGACCATGAAACTGAACCTTTTACACATGCTTTGCGCTATTTTACTTTTGCTGGGGCGGTCTTGGTTTGGACAATATATTTTTGAAAGTGATGCACTATCGAAACTCTGTTCTGTATACGGCTTTGTTGTCATCTGAATTCCACAGTAGCGCTATGCAAATTTCCTTTCATTTGATGAGAATTTGAGGAACTTACACATTGGCTAGGGGGGTGTATCGACGATGTTTGGTCGCTACACGCTTGAGTGGTTTTGCGTGTCTATAATGTCATGCCAGTGAAGGTTAAAATCGTCCTTTTGAGATAAACAAAAAAGTGTGTCGCCTGATATCAACATAGGATTTCATAGGATAATAATTGTTCATTTCCTTGTTACCTGTTTCAATTAGCATGATCATGAAATTATAGAACAAATACGTAAAACCACCAAAGCGTGTAGCGACCACACACCGTCAATGCACCCCCCTAGCTCCGCTTTCTCCGTTGACCACAAAAACTTCTTCTCCTTCTTGTTGCTTTTACTTTAACTTGCCGGTAGTTTTCGTTTGTTGACATTTGTAAATGATTTCGCGCTCGCTCTCTTAGTGTATTAGTCTATTTCTTCGACCTCGAAAGCGCTTTCCTCGATCAGATCTTCCTCCATGGCGTCCCCCGTCGTTTCTAAACCTTCAGGTTGACTTTCAGTCATGAGGTCGAAACCATGCTCGAATTTGGCGCCTTTTACGCGTGGCCAGCGGTAATCTGAGAACAACGAAACATAGCCTTACCCCCTAGGGCTAGCCCTACTCTTTGGTTTTACATGGGCTTATGTGAACAAAACTTGTCCCTACCATGTAAGGTTTCCCTACCTTCAAGGTAGGAAAACCCTACTCCTAGGGACACCCGAACTGCGCGATACAAAGGAGAAGGAAACTCTACTACCTTGGGTAACCCTACTACCTAGGGGCACCCTCTCTCATGTAAACGGCCTCTAATGCTCGCGAAATCGTCTGTCAAAGGCCTGGAACTGGTATCAGAGAAGAATCGTGAATAAATCGAACACTAATTTCTGTGTGGAACATCCCAAGCGGGAAAACGGGACTACCTTTTTTGGAAGTTCCGTTTCTCCCGGAAATTTTGCACTAGAACGACCTAAAAATTCATGTTCCACTTACTTTCCGACCGGAATTTCTGAAAATTTGGGCAAATGGAAAACACCCACAATCACAGTTTATTGGCGAGTAGTAGCAGAATACTGACCGAGCTGCTGTTAAGCCCGATAACGCTAAAGATATCCCGTACTGGGTCATCGATTTATACAACATTAACTTTTCCTCAAATGTGTAACTGTTCAGTAGGCAAGAGTGAAGAGAGTATTCCATACAAGCCGATCGATAATTTTAGTTATAAGGTTTTTATGTAATTAAAAAACCCAAGTAAAATAGACAAAGGTTTGATCTCAGTGGTTTCCATCACTTTTTACAACAATGTCATAACAAAAAAACACAAAACCATTATTTAGGTTTGTCAGTTAAAAGAATCCTTGAGAGCTACATGTTGCCTTCTATGAGCTTCTTGCAAATGAGTACTTAGTTCATTACTCCAGAGTCTGCGTTTTCGTTACATCAACTTGGAACGAAAGTAACCTAAGGGTTTTGAGCGTTCAACATTGCTAGTTTTCAAGCACATATTCAGTTATTCCCAAACTAGACAGCCCTTGGTCCAGTGCACAATGTAATTAACACGTGATATAACTAATACGCACTGTTTAGCTGTGGAGACAATTTGTTTAAAGTATACTCGATCTACGGCATTGCCCTCAGATTTTTTAATACTGTTCTCTTACATACAGAAACTGTCGCTCAAGCTAATCTTGGTAATAACGTAACTACTTCCCAATAATAATAATAATAATAATAATAATAATAATAATAATAATAATAATAAACTAATATTTATCCAGGGTAACCTCAGCAAAACCGGTGTCAATGGTTTCTCTGGATATAAGAAATTAACAACGAATTGAAAGTGGAACTAATGACTAGAGAAAAAGCTTTGGCGCTTTTGCGCCGACAGTACGTTCTTAATTTAGTCCCTTAGGCAAACTTAATTCTCCCGCACCTCCAATTTAAAGGACAAGATTTCGGGGCATCATAAAATTGCATCATTTGGGTAGGGTGCAGTGAGTTTGAGTGAGATGCAACAATAAGTGTTCAAGTCCCTCGACTCCTTCTTCCAGCCCGAACAAGGTGTCTTCTTCGCGAGCTTTACTCAGTGGTACTCCGTAATCCAAAAATATTTTTTAAAAATGTAGTTGGGATAACGGGGTTTAAGATGGCACCCTTCTGTCTTGAAAGACAATGGAAAAGCCATGAATATTCGGTCATTCCCGATCTGGACATCGTTTGTGCAGACCAACTTAGGCCTAGCATGAGTCTCTATTGCACTCAATGCACAAGAAGACAGAAGACTAGAAAGAAGCTTCAGTCGACTACTTCTGTTTCTCCGAAACCTTTTCTCGCTCAGCTGGCGGGTCATCTTTTCCATGCCCTTCCTGACCCCCTCTGAGATGATTTGGAAAATCAACGGTTCCGTCTTTTCTAGAGGCCAAAAAAAAGGACTAGGCATAATAACGAGGTGGTAAATAAGGAGCTGTCGTGTGAGTGTGGGGGGGGGGGGGGGTCCACTGCCTTTGATTTTTCTTAATCCACTATTAAGTAAGACAGTTTACAGTTAAAGTAGAGCGTACATTGTCTCTACAGGTCTAAGTTTATGTCTAGTTCACGGCATATTATGATCTGTTATGTATTTTCCAAAAAGCGTTCTCGCTGGTTCACCAGACGTCTACTTCAAAAAGGCACTTAACTAGGAGTAGATCACAGCGTTTTCTACACTGGTTTCACTTCCGTTAAGGAGATCTGAGCCCCTCCCTCTTGTGCACTTGTCGATGTGAATCTTTTCGAATTCTTTGCTCCTTCTGCTGGTTGCATCACACTGTAGGCGATCGTGTACGCCATGGCAAGCTCCACTAGGCGAAAACTTGATTGAAATGCCAGCCATGGCCAAGGGGACGGGTGGACGACATCTCTGTACATTCCGTAAAAGCCAATCATGGAGTACAAATGTAAGCCACACACTGCGATGCCCAAGAAGCTGGTGGCAAGCGTGATCTTTGCCACTTTGGTTGTGCGCGATTTCTGTTGCTGCTTGTTTTCTGGGCGCTCGTTTTTCTCGATGGTGCTGAGTTGCTGTTGAACCTTATCCACGCGGTTGATCACCTTGCAGCCGCTGTAGATGAAACAGCCAGAGAGAAGCAAGCCCCAGAGATTGAAGAATGACTGGCAGACGATCAAGAGTGCATCCAACTGTGGCTTGATGGAAGATGTCGTTTCTGCAGTGAAGACGATGACAAAATGAGCAACAACAACTGCAGATAGAAACTTTGCATTCTGCAGCCTGCTTGGGCCGACCTTCAACTTGGTGACCTCCAGAAAAGCCAGGTGAATCAGACAAAACGAAGATGTCAAACAGGGGTAAGCGATTCCGAAGAGTAGCAGTGTTAGCCATTTTGGATCCTCCACGCCATTTTCTCTGGACTCGTACGGATCCAACATTAAATAGATGGCTCGAGTGACTCCAAGGGCGAACAACAATGAGTTGATAGCCATATGCAAAGGCTTGCGGCAGAATCCTTTCTTGTGATTGACCAACGCTAAAGCGAGGAAAGAGTGGATAGCAAGCAGTCCAAACGGAACGCCGAAACCAATCCAATGCAGCCCCCAAGCCAATCCCCACATCGTCCTCGCAACGAACCAGTCAGGTCCCGGTTCAGCTAGAGCATCTGTGGGAAGATTCACTGGCTTACTTGTGGCGTTTGACATCGTGAATGGACTTCAAGTTAAAGTCTGCAAATTAAACACTGCTATTAATGGAAAATCTCAATCCGACTTCACCTGTAAGGCGAATAATATTTTATCGACGGTCACATAAGTTCCTAGGAATTATTTGAGTCACAATGCAAAATGGCTTTGATAGATCCTAAAATGCTTTTAAAAACACGAAGTGAACCTACAGAGGTGTTCAGCCAGTCAATCACAAATCCCAAGGGGTGCCGATGGAGGCATTTGGTTGGCTCACTTGCCAGACCAAACTGGACGTGCTTTCGAGTCCAACGTTCTCGTATTACTCGCAAAATTGGTAGCCAATGAACAAGAAAAAAGATTAGTTTATCCTCGGCGAAATGGGTGGATAATTCTTCGATAATCACACGAATGGAAATATCGTGTATGTTCACCCCTAAGTTTTGCAATTTAACAAATTGACGTCAGTTTTTTATGCGTCTGTCCTCTTATTGATGATGAATTTCGTCATAACATTGTCAAAGTGTTGTAGATTCACGAGCCGCAGGCGAGTGGATCTACAACAAACTTTGACAATGTTATGACGAAATTTATCATCAATAAGAGGACAGACGCATAAGAAACTGACGTCAATTTGTTTTTTACAATAACAAAAAGCAAAACTGATTTTCAAACGAAGGAAAGAAATGCTTTCTAGAGTCAATGGAAGAAATTGCCGCAGAATCTAAATTTCATCGCTGTAATTCGGAGAATCACAGGCTCGTAAACAAAACTTTAGTAAGAATAGGTCAGAAATACAAGGACAAATTCGAATTGTTCAACTAACCTTTAATCCAGTGAAAACTGTTCACAAAATAATCCGTTAAAACACGGTTCAGCTTAATTTCATCGACAGCACAAATTCCCGCTCACCGCCGATTTTCAGGTCTGAATCCACAATAAACATCCTCATCGTTTTCGCTCTAAGGTTGCAATGGTTTCTTCAGTTTTAACCCATAAATTTTAGATGATTTCTCATTGACGACTACTAAATTTGTGGTACAATTCTCGCCTCATCAAGAACTGAGCACTAAAAAGTTTGACAAAACTTTTGCTGATTGCGTCAGCTTTACGTGGTTCATCCGTCTGTCCTCTTATTGACGATAAAAATTAGCCAATCAGCGCGCGAGAATTCGCTCAGTTATTGTAAAAAACAATTTTCTGAAGATGAAAAGATCAGTCAAGAGGCGAAATACCAGGCGCTATAAAAGCAAACCGAAACCGATAAGTAATAAACAACTCGATCCGTATGAATACGGCATTTGCAAAACAAAACGAGGTATAAAATAAACCAAATAGCAGCCTAAATTTTTCAAAGATTTTTCGGGGAATCAGTTACTTCTGTATATTGATTATAATAAGATCGAGTCGATAAAAGAAACCCAAAGGGTGAGAGTATTATCAACAAACTAAATCATAGAATCTGGCGGCGGATTATAAACCAGCTGTAATTGCCGCCGCGTTTGGAAAATGTCCTAGCAAATTACGTCTTTCACAGACTGATATTCAACCTCGAGTCTTAAAACAAATTGTAGAAGTCTTTGACTCTGGTTTAGTAATTGTTTAGCGGTGAAGAAGCTGTTTTGGTAACTTCACAGGACACCCAAGCATAATATTTGAATCAGTCATTGAAAATGGCGTTTCAAAATATAAGACTTTGTGTGGGATTTCGAAGCGAACATTTTGAGCAATACATAACAGCGAACTAACTGAATTAAGTTCATGAAACAGCGCATTTTGAGCAATTTTAGGTCCATTTACTTTACTGTGTATTAGTACATGTATAATACAATGACAAGGGAGGAGTCATTTGGCCCGATTTAGCCACTTTCACCGCTCGACACGTTTTGCTCGAATTTACGCACAAATTTAGTTTTATGAAAGTTCTGAAAGCCTGCTGTCTAAGGAATGGAGAAAAGAACAACAACAAACAAATCGTAGCCATCGCAATCGATGAAGACGACGAAGTTCATTCCGTCACAGAGTGAAAAGCTTTCTATTCATCAATTTGATAAACCCATGTATACATAAAGTCGTCTGTGATTCTCGTTACCTTTATTGGTCCAGTAGTGGAGATGACATTTGCGTTTCCGTATCGCAGAAAATTTTGCATTGTTCATTCGGCATGTCAGATTTCTTAAAGCATCATCTACTTTTCCCAACGCTTCAAACTCGGGTGAAACCTATTTCGGTGAGCATAATTTCATAAATTTCTTGTTTACTTTGACCTGACCCTGGATTCATGTTTCTCTGCCGCTGTCGGCGGTCTAAAGTAGGCGGCATGGGCTTTTTAAAATTAATTTCACATGCGTTCCCTCGTCCTCTTACCCAGTCTCCTCTCGTTTCTTTTCTGCTCTTTCGCTCGCTTTATTTTTCGCTCGCGCTCCACTACCTGAACGCCTGAAACAGGCTATCAAAACAAATGAAAAATGCCCACAAACGATTGAATGAATTTGCCCAGCGAACTTAAAGTGAAAGCACAGATAGATAAACTAGATTTGCTTGAATCACGAAACAGAATTATATCTCTAAGTTTATACTAAAATGATACGTTTAAGAGAGTACCTAGGTTAATAACAGTAAACAAGAAATTCTGAAGAATTTATAGCCGGCCGATGGTAACCAGGTAGATATGGGGTTCCGCTTTTAGGCTTGGCTAAATCTATATATTAATTACTTTATTCAACTATAAATGCACCTGCACTACTTTGAACTTACTGTAAATAAGATCAGCGTCAGGTTTTGACGGCTGAAACTTACGCAGATCATCATTTAAATAAATTTGAAAAGATAAATCCCCAACCACCGGATAAAATTTAAATTATATAATGAAACGTGAATAAACGGGTATGGAATTAACAAAAAGGATAGACAGATAGGGATCTACCAAGCGGATGATACATTTATTAAAAAACAAAATTGTCTTCAAATTTCATGAACTGGTAAATTAAATATACCTTGAGCTGTTTCATTGAAGAAGGAAAAACTCAAATTTGGCATTAGAATTATAACTCCTTTCAATTTTGAGTTACCCGACCTGGCAAATTCTACGTGCAATGTAAAATTGTTCCCGCGCCGCGCTCGATAGATCCTACAATCCCGCTCAGTTTTCATCATGGAACCCATTAAACTTTACAATTTCGCCAGTTTCAATACTAAACAGGAGAAAAAGACAGAAGAGAAACACCACTCAGTTTAAAGTTAAATTAAAGCTAGTTGATGACCCACGTTTTTTCGGACTCCGGGGCCAGATATATGTTACTGACAGTGACTTTCAGTGTAAAATATTCTGACCGAAAAGAGAACTCGTTCTGGAGAAGGACGGGGATCTCGTTTTAGTGGCATAAAAAAGGTTTCCCTTTTGGCATTATTAAATGGTGACAGACATGTCTACAGAACTTACCACTTAATTCTGATTTGTGAACAATTTTCCGTGCTTGGCTTACTGTCTTGCATGCATGCATGTTCCAGCGGAGATATCGATGACGTCACTTTATATTGATATTCGACAATGCCACCCAAAGACCTATTGCCAAACCCATTGGATGTTGAAGTACTTGAAACAAGGCGGAGTTATTTTGCTCTAATGGAGGCACACTTGAATTACAAAACGAATCTTCCTTTGATAGACATCTCAGTCCTTCTCGGACGAAGTTAAATCATTTAGTGTAGGCTGACGACCATTCATCACATATAAGTCACTGTTATTCAAAATCAATATCAATTTTACACCTGACATTTTTGACATCTACCACTCTGTTTACGCCACGACCGTGATTAAATTAAATTGCTCCATCCCTCATCCAGAAAAAGAAACTGTTCTCTGAAAACAGCTGATAGCAAATTGACATGTGGCATATCGGCTGAAGTTCATAAAGCCAAAATGTGAAACTAAACAAAACAAAAACACAAATGGCTCCTCAATTGAGCGTATAAACTAGTGCGTGAAAAAGCAGGGACGCTGGTGATTGAAACAAACCTAAACTAAGTTTATTTGTACGTGTAAAGAAGGCGGGGCGGAAAGTTGTTGGCAACCCTCATAAAGGTTTTTCTTCAATTTTTTTTAAAGAGGATTTTTAGTTAGCATCTAGCTACCCTTTACAGTAGTTGTATGCTTGGGGAGAATCACTCGTTATAATTACGAGATATGACGTTATAAGTATCATAAGTATCATGATTATTATTAACATTTTTATGAGGTCAAGCCATTTTCGAATAAAAATGGGTGTTTTTCACCCTTCTTTACATCCAACGTTTATAATGGCTTTATGCTAGAACCATGAAATGGTGAGTTAAATCGACTAAAAGACCTTTAATCTTATTTATTTTCTCATTTTTAGAGCGCATTGTGCATACAGCACCTCAAAACGGCAAAAAGGAAGATTACACACTGATAACCTTATCCGTAACCTAAGTGTGGTGATCAAATCAGGAAGCTAAAACTTTAATAACCCGATTGAGAACTTCTAAGTACTGTCATTTAGTTGCTATTAATTTCTTTCGACATCTCGATCGTTCGAGGACAGGCCAAGGCAGTATAGATTCCTTAAATAGCGGAGGACCATCTCTAAGCAAATTTGGTAGCCTATCGTCCGAGAAATTTTGGTTGTGATGTCAGCGTACGTGCCCCGCCCTCCCGTACAGACTCTGGGGGAGGGGGAGGGGAGTCCCAAGACAACCCGACGGGGGGTTGAGAATGCCATCTTTTCTTGGCGGGAAATCGCGCTGTGCTTTTGGGCAACCGGCGATTTTCTTGGCGGGAAATCGCATGACCACCGTCGCTTTTGAAAAGGAGATGTTTTTAAAAGCCTTAATAGCTTGTTTACCAAAACGATTGTTCGACAGTACTGAAGTTTCAAACTTAAGAAAAAACATGTAATATCGATAAAAGTAAAGAAAAAGTTCAAAAGAATACTCAGTTGTCTTCTTGGTGGAAGGCGAAAAGATCAAGTTACGAAATCTGCCTTCGAGGATTCTCATGTTGGTGTTTTTCGCAGCGGAGAGCTTGTCTTGTTCTGCAACAACCGAGTAAGCGAAGTTTGTAAAAGGTTTAAGGTACATGATTTTGAGTATTACGGTCAAAGAAAATACGTTTTGAAATGGAAATTTAATTTATGTCATTACAAATATGTCATTTACTTTTGATTTTAAAAAATTATATTAGAAAACGCGCTCAGATTTGTGACAGATGTAGTCTTGAATATTTTGCCATGCTCAGCCGATTTCACTCGCGTGGACGGACCCACGATGCTGAAAGTGTTACGCGAATTGCATTTAAGTTTAAACTTATGGGTTTTTGTGTTTGTTTATTAATAACAGTAGGTCAAAGCACAGGACAAGCAACACTTAAGTAAGATTACGGCAAATAATTGCTTTCAATTTTGACTGCCGGGTCCATCTCTTTGTGCAATTGTCGATTTTCTTGTCCTTAGATAATGAGCAACTCATGTCAGAAAAGCAAAAAAATTGAGGGGGTCACCGTGCTCGTTTCGGAAATAAAGCGTGCTGGAAATGCTGTGTTTTTAGAAGTTTTGGTTATGGAAGGCGAAATCGGCTTTCTTGCTTCAAGCTGGGTGCCAATAAGTTACGTGGAGGACTGTAGACAATGCTTATTTATTCATTTCATCGCAAATAGGCCTATTTAGTACATTTTTGTTTGTAATATCGTTTCTTCAGGCAAACTTAGCCTCACCGAAGGATAACTGAAAGTCACAAATACCTCCATTCATAGAAAAATTCGATTGTATTTGAGTAGAAATAGAAATAAAATTAAAACTTCTCACGTTCAGATTTTTTTGCTTTCGGACAAAATGCAGAGAACAAGTAAAGGATGTGATTTATCGAAAAAAAAAAATGGGGTCACCGTGCATTTGAGAGAGTCAAGCGCGTTTATAGTTACATAAATACTTACCACCATTGTATCTGTCTATATTTCTGACTCAGCGCGCGCGCTCGATGCATGACGTGGCATGACATTGCGACGTGAATTACGTGCGCAGTAAAGATGCGCACAAACAATGAGCGCGAACGTCCTTTAGCAAAGCAGTTGTCGGTTTAAAGCTATTTTATCCGAAAAGCTTCTGAGAACAGTTTTCTGCGTTCCTCAAAGCGCCTAACTTTATGATATAGGCTAACTTCGCATCCGCGAAGAGTCTATTATTAGGGAAGTAAATAGCCTTTTCTATGACTTTCTATGGGACGGGAAAGGCGATAAAATAAAGCGAAAAGTTATGATAAACGACTTTAAAGATGGAGGTCTTAGAATGTTGGAAATTGAGTCTTTTAATAAAGCCCTAAAATGCTCTTGGATTAAAAAGTATTTGGACGACGAGAACAAAGGCAAATGGAAACTTTTCCTGGATTTGGAATCAGTGGAACGTTTTAGGGGAAAATGCTTTTTAATTACAACCTGAGTAAAAATGACCTTCTAAATCGCGTTCATTTTAAGGACCCTTTCTTAAAGGAAGTTCTGAATATCTGGACGGAAGTTGAACCCCAGTTAAAATCGGTTGAGCATTTTCGTTCTCAAACTCTTTGGTTTAACTCGGCGTTTAAAATCGCCAAAAAGACTTTATTCTATTCTGACTGGCTTAGGAGTGGCATTAATCGAGTCAAGGACTTGCTAAAAGACGATAACTCCTTTCTCTCGTTTCAAGAATTTGAGGCAAAATTTAAAATAGTGAAAAAGTCTCTGGGAAATAATCCAACGGAATCGATGAAGCACGAACCAATGACTTCTAAGCTAGAAAAAGCGAAAAAAGCAAGTCAACTCGTATACAAGGTCCTTGCAGAAATCTTGATGGTCTCTAGTTAGAGAACGAAATATTAAAGTATTTAAGAAACTATTAGCGAGGCAGTTGTCGGTTTAAACCTATTTTATCCGAAAAGCTTCCAAAAACAGTTCTGTGGATTTCTAAAGGCGCCTGAATTTTAAGGTGATTCCATTCAATTCCATTGCGCATCCTTTCTGCGCGTCATTTTTTGCGTGATTAGCAAGCACACGAGCGTGCGCAAGTTCGAAACTTGGTAGGTTTTCTATGAAAACTGAGCTGTTCAGAGAAATGACTTGTCGTTTTGTCCAAAACGAACTCGGTTACCCCACCTTTTTATGCCATTTATTTGCAGAAAATACGACTCTGTATGATATATCCAAATTTGAAGAATTTTTCATTATTCAATTTTCAAATATTCCTTTTTATTCACTGTTACAATCTGATTTAAGATGTATCATTGAAAGGGTGCAAACGCTCGATTTGCCTATCATTTTATTGCTTTCATTTTTACGGAAACTTTAAGGCGTTTTACTGTAACATTGTTTTACTATCACAAGAATAAGGCTTATTCTTCACTGTTAGTGATAACGTTGTTAAAGTAATGGGTGTCTCTGGTATAAGGATAGGTTTTTAATATTGTTGTCGATAGCTAGCAAGGTATTTATAATACTACAGCCCAGTAGCGTGAAATCAGACACGGTGACCTCCTCTGTTTATTTTATTCTTTTAATGTACTAGGTGTAATTAATAACTGTGCAAAGTTTCAACGAATTCTCATTACAACTTCTTTTGCGATGGAATCACCTTAAACAATTCGCAGCCGCAAAACTTATGCCATAGAGTTAAGCAAGTTTGGTGTTTATTTGTTGTTAATCTCGATGGTCTCAAGTTAGAGAACGGAAGATAAAAGTTACTTAAGTAACTATAAGCGAAGCAGTTTTGGGTAAAAGCTATTTTATCCGGTAGGTAATGTGTATTCCTCAAAGTGCTCGAATTTCTTCGAGGCCGCTAAAACCTACGCGGGATTTCTTCGATAATTTTATTACAGGTACTTGGAAGCTCCCCAAATCCTTTCTTTCGCGTAATCCCAATAAAATGCCGGTGAAATGCTAGTATGAATTTTTGACTAGACTAATAGTGGCAGTTCATGTTATTTGTTAACATCCGATCCGACCGCGATGAAGATAACCCATTTACTTCAGAATAAGTTTTATTATGTTGTTGTAAATGAGCGCCGTTTCAAGTTCATTCAAGCGAACAGCCAATAATCCAATGAGATTTGACAGTTAAATGACGGGATAAGGAAACATTGCAAAAACCAAGCAAGGCGGCTCGTGAGTAAAATATTTGTTCAGTTTGATGCCCGAAAAAAAATATTTAACCGAGCTGTGGTCAGCCTCTAGAATGATCCTTCGAGCTTGGTTTCAGAGAACAGATCCCCAAGATATTGGAGGACAACTCGGAACAATTTCGGGCTTTTTGAGAAGCATTTTTCGATAGCGAACGAGCCAAAAAAAAAAGCCCCGAAATATATTTCGGACCGAGAAGTTTCAGGACTATTTTTGGGAGACGAACACCAGTTTATTCCTTGGCGGCTCCGCTTTTAGGCTTGGCTAAATCTATATGTTAAATGCCTTGTTTAAAGGCCTTAGGACACCACTTTAAATCTACCGGTACCTATACAAACATGATGCCATGAAGGAAGTCGACTTTTCAAAAGTTATTGATTAATTTCTGTCAGTCATATCTTAATTTCTTCTGATTCAGCTAGCTACGCTAACTAACAATTCTTTAACCAAACAATCCAAAATCGTTTATCATGACAAGTCTTACTCTTTTGAGACAGATTTTGGTTGATTAATCAGGTTTAATGGAAAAAAAGAAACATTTGAAACAAAATATCCTTTTCTATTAAGAGCGAAATCGCTGAAGCCATAAAAAGAGTAGCTACTTATCATTTGTTGTCACTCCTATTATTATTTTGCTGCTCCGAGCGTTGCATCACACTGAAGGTTATTGTACAAGCCATACAGAATTCAACTAAACGAAAACAAGTCTGAAACACCCACCAAGGCCAAGGAGAAGGATTTACAGCTCTGCTATACAAGCCATAAACACCGACCATTGAATAAATCTGTAGTCCACAACAAACAAATCCCAAAATACTTGTTTAGTAGGTTACCTTTGCGACTTTAGAAGTCCTTTGTTTACGCCGCGCTGCACTCGCCTTCGCAGCAGCGGCATCTCTAAGTTCGATTGTCCCGATTTGTCTCTGTGCTCTTCTAGCGCGATGAATGACTTTCAAACCACTGTAAATAAACCCTGCTGACAGAAGAAATCCCCAAAGGATAAAAAACGACTGACACACGATCATTAATGGCTCAAGGTGTGGTCTCACAGCGATTGCTATTGCTGCCGTTAATTTCAAGGGCAAAGTGAGTTATAATTACACTAATAACAAAGCGTACGCTATGGATCTTTTTCGGTCCAATTTGAACCTTAGCGACTTCATAAAAAGCCAAATGGATCATACAAAACGAAGACGTCAAACAAGGGAAGGTTATCCCATAAAGCAACCTCGCAAACTAGTTTGGGAGTTTGACACCATTGTCTCCTGACGAGTAAGGGTCAAGAAACATGAGCAATGCTCGCGTTGTTCCTAGTATCAAGAGCAAAGCATTTGTGGCTATATATAAAGGCTTTCGACTAAATCCTTGTCGGATTCTAACTTGTGCTAAGGCGACGAAAGAACGTACAGCTAGAATGCCGAAAAGGACGCCAAATCCAGCCCAATGAAACTCCCAAGCGATTCCCCAAAGCTGTTTTGCAACTGGCCAGTTAGGACCTGGCTCAGCATCTGCGGCCAAAGGTATATGCTGTTCAGGCGAGGTTTCCGGTGATGGAGAGCTTGCCATGGTGGAGGCAAGCGATACCCAGGAACATGTAACTTAGCCTAAGCCATGAACACTTACCCACCTGCCTGTGTAAAAACAGCTAAATCAACTCTTAGTTCCACTCTGGAAGTATGGGAAATCGTTTTAGAAGAAACGCTTTATATGACAAAGAAAGTTTTGATGGCCTCACTCCAGAAAAGAAAAGAAGAAAGTTACCCGATTATGTTGTTTCCTTTGAATGTATGTTTTGCCGTCTATTTGTTATATTCTGAGTTTTAATGGCTAAATCACTACAACTAAAGACTCAAAGGTCGCTATTGATAACAACGATTTAGGTAATCAATAAACTTACACAAATTGTACAATACTCTTTGAAATGTGTAAAACAAAAGGTATCCGGTCTTCTCGCTACACCACGCACAACTAATCTATTTTGACGCAAAATTAGACAGACAAATGAAACTCCGACATTTGCCTGTTAAATAACACGTGCGGCCCTCAAGGATTCTTTCTCTTATGCTGTGTACACATGTTTGCTTGAAGATGCACTGTTGTTTTTGCCTGTTAAATATCCCAGGTAAACAATAGACTTCAACATCACGTACGGCACCCTAAGCCGATCAAATAAAATTAGGATTCATTGTCATATGTGTGCACACATGTATTGTATGACTAAGCCTTGCACCTGCTGTTATTATGTCACGTTCGTCGCCAATAGTGAAGAAACGGGACCAGTTTCGTACTGACTAGGAGGGAAGTGCTTTGCCGACTATGTCAGTTAGCTGTAGCTGCTTTTTAAAATTTCAGTTTTGGTGGTCAGGCCAACTTGAGGAAGCAGAGAAAAAGTGCTTAACCTGCATGGGAGCACGTGTCTAGGTGGAGCAGAGACGTTTGGGGAGAAGGAGTCGACGACCCTGAAGCCATTCAGAAGAAGGATTAACGGTTCGGGCGACACTTAAATATTAAAGAACCTCAGAGAACTCCTTCCAGTAGATTCTCTCTGGTTACCTGACCAGAAAGTTTGGATAACCAAGCCAAACAAGGGTGGCTTAGCAACGTTAAAACCAAATACCTTGTGCAAACCCCTTCTGTTGGCCTAAGAAAATGCACATGAATTGATTGAGAGACAAAACCCCGAGAAAGCTTTAGCGACTAGTGGTCTGTGAACTTTCGATTTCGTCAGTGTACAGTCAGTGCCTGAGTGTTTTACAGATTTCAGACTTGACTTATTTGTTGTAGAACCTAGTTAATTAATCAGATTGAATCTCCCTAAAGGATTGTGCATAGTTAACACAAGACATTTACCTTTGACTTAAAAGGAAGATGTCAAGTAAGCTATTTCGTAGGCGAAGTTATATTCCCACGGCTTAGGTACGAAACCATTGATACTTGAGTAAATTTCTGTTGTATTGCTCCAATGTCTGCTGTACAGCGTTTCAGTAAATCAATGAATTAATCAATCAATCAATCAAATCAAATCAATCAATCAATCAATCAATCAATCAATCAATCAATCAATCAATCAATCAATCAATCAATCAATCAATCAATCAATCAACCAATGTTTTTTGCCACATTCAAACAGTGTGTGCGTTAAATCTATTACATTATCCCGTAGCAGGAGATCTCAGCAAGCTCGATTAATTTTATTGGGTTTTGTTTTTCCGATCAGCATTCGATGGAAGTATTTCCATTAGTAAACGCAGCTCAGTGACATTATCGTGATTAGAATTTAAATTAGGATTGGACATATTTGTTAAACTCTTATCTAATGGTATTATTGATGTGTTGCTTCTTTATAGTTGTCTACCAACTATAAAGATTAGCGTCAGGTTTTGACCAATAAAGCCTTTGCAGATTATCATTTAAATAAATATGAAATTTCTAACCAGTGAATAACATTTTACCATTGCACAATCAAACGTGTGTTAATTGACAAATGTTATCAGTAACCGGATAACGATTCACCGGTTACGCGTGGGCTATGAGATTACTTGAAAACACGACACGTCTTCAAAGTCCTATAAACTTGTAAATCAAATATACCTTGAACAGTCTTAAAATTACAAAGGAGGAAAGATTTTGGCGTTAAAATTATCGTCACTTTTCAACGTTTTAGAACAATTCTCTCACCCGCTGGCTGGGTGATAATCCAACCAAGAAATTCTGTGAGAAAACCAAATGTAAAATTGCCAACTGCACCCCACGACTCGAAAGTCCTGCATGTTTTTAAGTCCCATATTTGATCATGCAAACTTTAATTAAGTCTTGAAGTTTCGTCTTATTACTGAAACAAAAGAAGAATAAAAGAGAAACGCCCTTTGTTCCAACGATTTTACAGTTAGCTATACCAAATTAAATTCATCTTTTGCGGTCTATTTGCGAAACACCAAGTTAGGGGCAAAAATATTAATGGCTTCATCTAATCTATTCTGGCCCAGAAGAAACTGCGTTAGAGATAGAGCTACAAGGATCGGTGTTTATAGCCAATAAAAAGAGCCTTTTTAGCAGTAATGTTTTACAACTACAGACTAAACTTACCAGTAAATCCCGAATGACTGAGAATAATTTTCTTTATCCCATTGTCTTGTGTGCATGCGCTAGGACGAAGTTAGATGTGTTTACCGAGGGCGACTGCAAAACAGCTTAGGTAAACTAATGTTATCTCCAGTGCTCTTTCAGTCTTGACAATATGGTCATTTACCACGCTGTTTAAGACCATGACCAAATTGTAATTAAAATGCAGAATTGCTTTATTACTTTACCCTTTACATTAAATTAAGATAAAACACTGCACAGGTTTTTTAGCCCATATTCCCACCTGAAAAGAGTTGATGTGACCTATAAAACATCAAAACATAAAAAATGGTCTATAAACGGCCAAATTTCAAATATGGCAGTGAATTTGCGGGGGAGGATATCCCCGGCAGTTGATAAGCCAACTTAACGAGCATCGTTTCGTTTCGCTAGTAACTCTTTCGACAGCAATTGAATGAATTGTCTACGAGTTTTAATTTGTTAAAAATCAGGTGAAGCCAACTTTCGTATGGGGATTACTTTTTTTTTTAATGTTTTATTTATTTACCCTTATCCTACAGAACTTACTTACAAGACATTTCTTACAATACATCACTTAAGTACAATATACTATTTGCATCATGTCATAATACATCGCTTATACCCAAGCACACAGTTTACCTGCTGGAAAACATCACTTACTTATGTACTGATCAAATTGAAGCTTCAACATTCCACCCGGGCATACCCCGGGCATTTGACTGTACACCGTGCCCGGGAGGGGGGAATTTGAACGTTGCCTTGGAAGAGAGGGGAATTTGAACCAGATTTACCTCTTGTTCTAGGGTTATACGCCCGTGAGTTTGTTCGGTTTTTGCACGGTTTGACGGATTTCCAAGATAGAATTTCGCCCTTGTTAGTGAATAACTCTCAAAAGGGTCTTAAAAAGAAGTTTGAAATTAGATGTCATTATGGCATATCTCTCTCTGAGAAGCGTGAACAGTGTTTGATTGAAGACGTAACATGTCTTTGAGGAGAGCTATTTCAGTACGAATTAGTGGCGCATTTGAACGGCTTTTTTGCCCCGAGGGGAGGGAATCTGAACAAGCCAATCTTCAAAAGCTCAAATACCCGGGGGGTTGCCCGGTAGGGGATGTTGAAACTTCAATTTGACTGTTATTTAATTACAATACATCGCTACTTACTTACAATACAACACTAATTACTTACAATACTTCACTAATTGGCTTAATACACTGCATGTTACTTTACCTATCTACAAACACGTTAAAACGTTAAAAAAGTGTTAAAACGTTAAAAAAGATATAACTCGAGCGATGGAAAAGAAACCCAGAAAAAAGATTGATGCTTTGACAGGATTTGAACCGCGACTTTTTGAGGTCACAAAAGTCGTGCAAGATTTCCTTAAAAATTTTTTCTTTGAGAAACTGGAGCCAATCGCGATTGGTTTGCGTGTTTCCCGCAGTTGACACCTGTTGTATATGTTCACCATTCTTCATACCAGTTCCTTGTTTTCCAGCGCTTAATTGGAAGCATGTTTTGCTTCGAACAGCTTACAGCCTAATTTAGTTTGCCATGATTTTCAGATCTTTAATTTTCAGATCTTTAATTATTTTCAGATCTTTAATTATTCTGCGCCACAAAAAGTTCACAATAATGCTGATTTTACGAAACGGAACACGGATTGAAATATTCACCAAGTTTATTGTGTTATGCAGCATTTGTGTGGTATCTCAGTTGTCCGGCAAACAGACCAATGAATGCCATAGTAAACGATGCACTGTAAGTTGATCCACAAACTGCCGTGAGCCGAGCAATTTCAGTTTCTTGGTTTTACTCACGTCCTTGTTTATTTACATCGATTTACAGCTTAGGCTAACTGTTTGAGGCTCAAACCAAACTTTGTTAACAGGGCAACTGTTTAACCGAACAAAAGTCGCTTATTGTTATTTGTTGTCACGATTGTTGACGTTGTTTTGCGGCTCGGAACGTTGTGTAACGCTGTAGGCTATTGTACAAGCCATAGAGAGCTCAACCAATCGAAAGCATGACTGAAACACCCACCACGGCCAAGGAGAAGGATTTACAGTTTTGCTATACAAGCCATAAACACCAACCATTGAATACATCTGTAGTCCACAACAAGCAAATCCTAAAATACTTGTCGCGAAAGTGATTCTTGTGACTTTAATAGTTCTTTTTTTACTTCGCTTTCCGCTCTCCCTTGCAGCACTTTCTCCAAGTTCAGTCGTCTCGAGTTGTTTTCGTAATCTGCCAGCGCGAATAATCACTTTTGAACCGCTGTAAATAAAACTAGCCGACAGAAGGATGCCCCAAAGGATGAAAAATGACTGACAAATGATCAGATATATTGCAAGGTCAGGATTAACAGCGGTTGTTATTGCTGCCGTAATCTCAAGAGCAAAGTGAACTGTAATGATACCACCAACAAAGCGTGCACTTTGGAGCTTTTTGGGTCCAACTCGTATCTTAGCGACTTCAAGAAACGCCAGATGGATCAAACAAAAAGAAGATGCTAAACAGGGGAAGGTAATACCGAAGAGCAACCCCGCCAACCAAGACGGACATTTAACACCGTTGTCACCGGACGAGTAAGGGTCCAAAAACAAGCATAACGCTCGCGTTGTTCCTAAAGTGAATAGCAAAGCGTTTATGGCTATAAACAAGGGCTTCCGACCAAACCCTTGCCTTCTGTTGACCCGTGCTATAGCGACCAAAGAGCGCAATGCTAAAGCGCTGAAGAAGACACCAAATCCAGCCCAGTGGAACTCCCATGCGATTCCCCAAAGCTGTTTTGCTACTGGCCAGTATGGTCCTGGCTCGGCATCTGCGGCTAGAGTAATATGCTGTTCAGGCGAGGTTTCTGTCGGTGAAGACCTTCGCATGGTGAAAGAAAACTACGCACTGAAAAGTTGCTTGTTTAAACAGCTATATCAACTCGAATTTATGCGAAGTGCATGCAATACTCTGGAACTGTGGGAATATATTTTAGAAAAAAGTTCGTGTAACAACAGTACTTTGACAGCCTTCCTCCGCAGACAAAAATCGGTTCTCTTGCTTTGCCGATTGTTTAATTTGTCGCGTTTCCGACGAGTATAAATTGGGTGAAAAAGTTATACAACCTAAAATAAATCCAAGGCCACTGAACAGTGCTAATCGATCCGTAGCACAATACATTCGAAACGCTTTATGACTAGGCCAAGCCTCGTGTGCGAAGCAATTTTTTTTTTACTAGAGAGCATCAATCAATTTTGTCAATTATGATTCTTCCAGTTGATAAATTAATTGGCATGTTTAGAACGTCCGTCGAAAATATCCGTTTTTCCGCCTGTCTAATATCACGTACGACACCTCAAACCAAAGGAAAATCGGATTGTTTTTAACATGCTGCCAAGTGTAATTTTTTTGCACGCACATTTATTGCCAAAATAAGCACCCTTGCTTTCACCTGTCGTTGCTGAGTCACGTTCGTCGCCAAAAGTTTACACAGCGAGCTCTTTTTGCAAGCAACGCCTGCTCTACGGACTTAGCTGTTTCTTTATAAATTAGTATTTTAAACTATTATTTTAATTAGTATTTTACTCTGTTATTTTAATAACAGAGTAAAACACATTTTGTAAGTTGAACACGTTTCAGTGTTTGTTAAGAGTAAAAACTAGACTCTACTTTCATATTACTGGTTACTTAAAATAATGAGGCCTGAAAAGATTGGAAATATTCCATAATAAAGAAAAACGTGACACGGCTGCAATGAATCGTTTACTTCTACAAAAAAAGAGTACACACTTCCCAAACAACGCTGTTAGCGTCCGTTATTTTTAATGTTCCAAAAACGAAATATAAAAAATATGAGGGTATTGCAGCTCAGGTTATCGAAGTACAAAAATTATCCGGGAGGTTGAGGAAGGGATTATTTAATTCCTGTATGAGTGGCCGCTAAATTTGTCTTGTTTAACTTGTTTTCGGATTTGTTTTTTTCTGTTCCTGTCTTCTGTGATACCTCATTTCTCAAATAGAAATATACCGTTCAGGGACATTCCTTTCGGCAAGGAAGCGAGAGCGGTGACCCTTTTACGGAGCAGATACCGTATTTACTCGAATAAGCGCCGCGGCGCTTATTAAATTTTTCGCGCGTCAAATGCGGTGCTCATTGAAAAATTGGACGCGGCAAAGAAAAAAACGCTGAAAATTGACTACTTGCACAAGTAACTGAAAAATGGAAGGCAGAAGCTGGGCTTGTTGTGCCGGCAAAGTTCACGGCCTTCACAACAGAACTACGTATTGCAAGAATTGTGGAAAGAGAACTTAATGGGCAAGCGGTGAAATATAATCACTTTGAACTGAAGAACATCCCTTTTGATGAAAAGAAATTTCCAATGCTTCTTTAGAATTGTTTTGTTGTGGTTTTTATAGTTATACGAAATTCTTCGAATAGGCGCTGCATCGGGACCGCGGCGCTTATTCGGGGGCGGCGCTTATTAACCTTTCTGTCCCAAATACGGCGCTTAATCGAGGGCGGCGCTTAGGGACGGACCATTACTTTTTTGGAGGGGGGGGGGGGGGGATGAAAATTTTTTCAAGACAAACAATTTTTTTCTGTGTTGTTGTCTGTGCAAACAATTTTTTTATTATTTTAATTTATTATTATTATTATTATTATTATTATTACATTTATTTATATACGGTTAAAATTCATCAGGTAATCTTATGTAGTAAAAATACTTATCTAAACATTACTGCCTAAAAGTGCTTTCCATGAATGCCGTGTCTCTATGTCTCTAACTTATAAAAGTACAACTGCACCATGGCTTGTTTTGTTTCCTAAAAAAATTGAAAATCTCACATCAAAGTATACTGGAACATTAAAATGTGAACGTAGTTGCAAGTAATAATATATAACTGCACCAGCAGCCTTTTCTCCTCTGATCCTAGAGAGGATTGAGGAGCCAAATGAAACAGCGCTTGCTTACACTTGCGCTTTATTTTGTAGTTTATACAAGACTGGATCCAATTTGCCTTCTTCATGCAAGTGGAAAACAGGAGACTGCTTGCTGTTTAAGTGATGATTTATTAGATGTCATCATCAAACCAGCCTGGGACCCTGTTGAAAAGCCAGTGTGACTATTAGTGAATACATGCAACCCAGGAATTTATAAGTTAATCTTTTTTCTTAGTTAGAGTTTCATTGCACTTCGAAGAGTTCTTGATTAGTAATGGTAATTGGACTCAGTGGAGCACAATTCAGGGAGTAATTGGGCCAGTTACTTTAAATCAGCCGAGCGCATAGCGCGAGGACGATTTGAAATTACGAGCACGATTACCTCTGAATTGTACAATACGAAGTCCAGTTAATCCTATCTATAACAAATGCGAGATAAGAAAATCTATGTGCCCTTCAGGGATATAATTTTAATTACCAGTTTTGCAAGCAGTGGAGAAACAGCTGTAAAAAGAACCCATTTCAGTGCACCTGATTGACGCGTGCGCAACGTAGTTGTCGGATTACAGCTATCCAATTACAAAAAGTTCTTGTTATAGAAACGATTAATACAATAACCTAACTTTAACATTTAATACTTTCAAGGTCCTCAGAAGAGATTATTTTTAATAAAGGGGTTAGTTACTGATTTTAAGAAACTGTGGTAATTTGTTGGTGGAAAAGTAAAAAAACAGAAATTGGGGTTTATCAACCAAGTCGATTTGGTAAATTAGCTACCGAAAAGAAATGACAAAACTGATTTTTGAGTGTTAAATAGCTCATTTGCTCTAGTGAATCGCTAACACTCAAAATGGCAACTTTTAAATTAGTTTGTGGTGGCTAATTTACCATGTCAAACCAGTTGATGAATCCATGCAAATCATTTTTTTGCATTGTTATGCATTTTAACAAATAGGACTAAATTTACTTACATAAATCAAACTATGTATCAACTAGTTTGCAAACTTTTTATTTTCTCCTTTTCATGTCTGCAAACAATTTATTTGGGCTTTTTTGATTTTGCAAACAATTTTTTTCGGGATTTTTCATCCCCCCCCCTCCAAAAAAATAATGGTCTGTCCCTTATTCGGGGGCTGCGCTTACTCGAGTAAATACGGTAATGAATACGTCAGTTGAAAGATGCGCGCGTACAAATACAACTGTATAACTACAAGCCGAACAGATTTGTTCGACTCAAGGAGGCATTCTCGTCCCCAGAGCTACCCAGTTACCGCTGTCCAAGTAGATCAGGGGGCTCTGGGTACGAGGATACTCAAAGGGCCAATTACATCCGGAGTGTGGGATGTCAAGGACGGCAAGGAAACGTGGGAAAGTGTATAACACACGTTTTGCAACTCATTCCTTCAGTTAGCGACGTTCTCGTCGCCGTATTCAGAATCTGCTGGTTCTGGATAAGCGCATGATGGTCAAGAGCAGGCGTTGCGTGCGCAGTTCTCGCTGCAGTACACCAGCAAAGTACAGATAATGTATGCAATGTGACATTTGCGTTAAGTACTCACATATATAAGTAACTGTCAGCCACTAGTTTTGCTGGCCTGAAATTATTCTGTTTGCTGTTGTATTTTTATGTCTTCTTACGAACTTGACTTCCGTAATAAGAGCTTCGCCCACTTCAAGATGGCAGACATCTGCGATTTTCATCATCTTAAACATTACCAAAGCGTCAAACATTTGAAGTTGAGCACTGTTTAACTGTTTGGCTTCAGAAATAGGTGGCAATTTATGTTTAGACAATTATTTGGTTGATTACAAGTGGGCATATTACCAAGATGTCACGATACATGCGTTAAAAAAATACTAGTTCGAAAAACTAACATTTCGGTAGTGTAAATTTAGAGAAGCAGCAGAGAATTTGTTTGAATCCAACCAATTTTTGAATTGTCTATAACAGTTGTTTTCTTTTTTCGTCTAAGAACGTTAGTCGGCCGCCATCTTGAGTAGGCGTAAAAAGAAAACTAGCTGCCGGTGGATTCTATCAGTTCAGCTCGCAGTCAACTGTAGTTTGCTTGTTTAAAGGTGTTAAACTCCGACAGACTTGAACAAATTAAATCAACATATAAAACAGAAAATCGTAGGCTGCGAGCAATTAAGCTCACTTTTTGGTGGCAAGAAAGGATTTATTCTCTGTTGTCATCGTTATTGTTTTGTGTCTCCGAAGGTTGCGTCACACTGTAGGCTATTGTACAAGCCATGGAGAGCTCAACCAATCGAAAACATGTCTGAAACATCCACCATGGCCATGGAGAAGGATTTACAGCTTTGCTGTATAAGCCATAAACACCGAACATTGAATAGATCTGGAGACCACAACAAACAAATCCCAGAATACTTGTAGCAAAAGTGACTTTTGCAACTTTTGAAGTCCTTGTTACTCTTCGCCTTCCACCCGCTGCTTTTGCAGCAGGTTCTCTGAGTTCGATTTCCTTGAGTTGTCTCTGAACCCTGCTAGCGTGACGAATGACTTTCGAACCGCTGTAAATGAAGCT
Source organism: Siderastrea siderea (assembly GCA_964030785.1). Taxonomy (NCBI): domain Eukaryota; kingdom Metazoa; phylum Cnidaria; class Anthozoa; order Scleractinia; family Rhizangiidae; genus Siderastrea; species Siderastrea siderea. The sequence goes on from OZ034969.1 coordinate 33,030,977, forward strand.
TGCCGACAGAAGAAATCCCCAAAGGATGAAAAACGACTGGCACACGATCAGTAATGGAGCGAACCTTGGCTTGATAGCGGTTGTTGTTTCTGCAGTTATGACGACAACAAAGTGAATAGCAATGATACCTCCTAAAAAGCGTACGCTTTGGAGCTTTTTGGAGCCAATTTGGATTTTGGCGACTTCAAGAAAAGCCAAATGGATCAAACAAAAAGAAGACGTTAAACAAGGAAAGGTAATGCCGAAGAGAAGCGTTGCCAACCAAGCTGGGCTTTTAACACCATTGTCTCCAGACGAGTAAGGGTCAAGAAAGAAGAACAATGTTCGTGTTGCTCCTAAAAGTAATAGCAAAGAGTTTATAGCTATAAACAAGGGCTTCCGACCAAACCCTTGTCTTGTTTTGACCTGTACTAGAGCGAAGAAGGAGCGTACTGCTAAAGCACCGAAGAGGACACCAAATCCACCCCAATGAAACTCCCAAGCGATTCCCCAAAGCTGTTTTGCTTCTGGCCAGTTAGGACCTGGCTCAGCGTCTGGTACCGTAATGAGTTGTGAAGGTGAAGATTTTGTTGGCAAGGAGTTTGGCATAGTCAGCAGAATAAAATTACACTCAGAAAAATTCTCTCCAGCTTTCTGTATACGTAACGGTTAGAGCAACTCGATTTCCGAGAAGTGCAAGCTGCCTGCAGTTAGTGAGGCAACAAGGGTTTTTGTTAGAGCCGATTAAATAGCTGAACCCTCGATCGCGTTTGCTTTGTTCCGGCAGTGGTGTTTGCTCTGTGTTTAAAGATGAAAGGATATATTGATCCCCGCAAGTTGGCACATGTAAAAAACGTACAGTATCTCTATTCAAAGAAAAACGGCTGCTACCGCCATCGCTACTGCCACTGCTACCAAGGACAAACAAAGTTTGCTGTTTTCAACACTACAACGTTGGATCTGCAATGCACCACTGAGTAGTCAAGTAGCAAAACCACAACTGCAAACGGTTTCGAAACGGTTGATGTCAGTCTAACTGCCAGTCTTATCTTTCGAGTAAATGGCTGACTCGTGAATGCCCTCGCAAGTCAAAAAGTCAAATCCTTGAATCAGTACGTAAATTCAGGTAAAGCTTTCAAAATTTTGACTCTTTTCCTGTAATGGCAGCTGGCCAAACCTAAATGGGGGTTTCGCTGTATTCGTCCACTTCAATTACAAATTAGTGGTCGTTCTTGCACTGATGGCGCTCTAACGACCGTTAAGTGTCTGTCTGCAATGACTGGGTGTAAGTAAACGACGGTCAAGATCTTAAAACACTTTACATTTACAAACCAGGGACCTTTAGAGAACAAAATGAGAATGTTATGAACATGTGGACGATCCTCTGCCAAATCAACAATAAAGTGCTACCTTGCAGTATTTGTTATGTCATAACAATCTTATCGACTACCTGGAGTGCACAAAGGTAAACATCGAATTGATGCTAAAATCCATGTTTTCAATTATAATTTCGCACTAATGTCTGATTCCGTGCAATACCGTGATTGATTTTTACCATCATTGAATGCAAGATGATATATTTCACAAACTTACGTCCTTTTGTATGCAAATATAAAATAACACTGCTATCAGTTTTAAAAGCTCTTTTTGCGAAATTGTTTTTCACAGAATTACGCCCTTTTATATGTAAATATAAAGTAACTGTTTTGTCATTTTTAAAACCATTTTCTGCCAACCGTGACATAATTATAATGACCGAACCATACAATCAGAAAATCATAATTTTCTCGCTCTTTCCTACTGAGCCAACTGAATGTTTGAAGGGAGCTAAATCATTAAGAGGTCTAAGGTAAATTTCTTGCTTTTAGAAATCACGGTGAGATAATTCGGAATCTACTTCCATCTTTTCAAGAGTTGAATTACGGGGAGAAATGTATATCACTTGGGGGAAACAACAAACACAAAAGCTTCAAACCAAGCGACATTATTTTACATTTTGCTGTGTTTGTCAAAGAAACACATCGAAAGTACTTGATGAAAATAAAAGTACTAATATACAATTACTGCAAACAACTATAATTAACTTCTCTCGCTCTTCCTGCAGAAACAAACAAAATGTCCGGAAAGGTAGTTGCTTACCTTGCTTAGGTAGGTCTCTGCCAGAATTAATTCATCAGGAGAAATGTAAAACAAAGAAGGAAAAAAGAAAAAAAAAACTTGAAAACAAAGAAGATCATTTTGCATTCTGCTTTGTTCGCCACAAGTACACATAGAAAGTACTTAAATGTAAATAAAAGTACACATGAAATTACCGTAACCAGAAGACAAAGTTTTTCGGGTTTAGGGTCTTCAAATTTATCTTCAATTCGCAAAGGAATTAACGAAAAGCAGCCGTGCGCGTGAGCTAAAATTCAAGTTGAGAAGTCTTTCAAATGATTCTCAAAGATAAGAATATCAAAAGACTTAAAATTTAATCATGGCACGAAACTTATACGAAATCATGTCGTGATGCGTAGAAACAGATTTGCTTAGCAAAAATTTAAACCATTTATTCAGCCTGTGAAATTTTAACTCTTCATGAAAAATTGGCCAAAAATAAAAATAGACCACGAGTCTTTGTACAGTTTCCTGGTGTAAAAGTTCTCTGAACGTCGGTGCAAATGAAGGAAGAGGCATCCTTTATGTACCATTTTTTAATGCAAAAAATGAATAATCATGTGGTCGTTTGATGACGATCATTTAAAGACCAGCGATATTTCGACTCTAGATTTGCTGAATCATAAAATCAAAAAGCGTCGTGAGAAAATTTCAAAAGACAGGTACACCATAAGTACCAACTGTTATTGAAGTTTAGAGGGACATATGGAACACATTGCATCGCTTGATTCCATGCAATACGATTGTTATTAAATATTTTTTAACGTTAACTCCGCAACGTCCAATGTTTTTCATTAAACTTCATCCTTTTATGTGCAAATATTAAATTCTATCAACTTTAAAAGCTCTTTAAAACCGTGGCATAATAACAAGTGCAGTGACTAAAACCTGATAAAAAGTAAATTATAATAACTTACTTCCCTCTTCCCTATATTTATAAGCTGGATGCATGTTCCAAGGAAAATAATATCATTTGGTAGTCGTAAGTAATTTTCCACTATTTATTTAAGACAAACTCAGTCAAACAATCCATTCATTTCCAGTTTTGGCATTGTTAGAACTGAATTGTCTAAAACGGAGCCGCTTGGGGAAAATACTGACGAGGAAACAAGAAAATAAAAGCATGGATACGGGCAAAGTACAATCTATTTCTAATAGAAAATGCAAATGAATTTACCTTTTATTGTCATCAACAAAAGATGAAAAATCTCTCCTTGAGTATCCTCATATAACTTCCTTTTAACAATTTTAGGTTCAAAGTAAGGGAATTGAAATATCAGAAAAAAGTCGTAAGGCATAAATGAAAAGATGTCGTGGGCTGCACCTCACCTCGACAAGTTCATTTACAAATTATTCCAAAGGCTAATTTCTGACCCGAGATACATAAATAGCGTAAAAGAATGCAGTCTCAAGCTTAACGAATTTTTAACGAATGCCTTTTATTTTGCCACATGATAATGAACTTAAATACTGTGGCTGATTACCGCTTCTACTATGAAGAAGCATAACTCGCTTGTTTGCCGGGGCAACACACATGTTGATTTTACCTCTGACTCGTCCCCAGTCGTCTTCATGTAGCGCGACGCGCACGGCCCTGCTCATCACCGCTTGCCATCACACCTCGCGCTCCCGTGCCGCGCGCGTCGCGTGACATGAAGAGGGTTTTGGACGAGTGTGAGGTTATCTTAATTTGATGACAGTCGAAAACAAATTGCTTTTTGTTTCTGCACGACTTAGTGACCGTGAAACTGTTTTTGGACTGGATGCTTTGTTATAGCTTTCCCAGACAAGTTGAATTTCAGTACCTCGCAACTCGTCATCCATCTTTTTCTAATCCCCGTAAAACCCAGAAAAATAGAATCGCATTATGAATGTAATCTTACTGTGAGACCATGAAGTTTACGTAATGTAGAATAAAACAAAAATGCGAAGACAAAGTAATTTAAAAAACCATCAATGTATATTAGGCACTCGTCATTACAAACACATCTGCTCTGTATATTTTTTTCAGTTTGGGCCCAAAAGTGCCCGCGTCGCACCATAGTTTCAGTTTCTTAGGTATTCTTCTTCAGTGGTCCATTCGAGTTTCAAGTTCTTCAACTGCAACAAATATTTGAAAATATTGAAATTGAATGAGAACAGGAGCCGGACGACGCATCCTGTTGGCAACCGGCATCATCATTCTCAAACCGGTAGCGTGGGCGTTTTACTTGCAGCGAGAAACTTCGTCATTCCCGGAGGCACCCGTATGGGTTTTCTATTTGGGTAACATTAGCGGTTATGCGGGTAGACTCGTTTCCTATCAAAGGCTGGTCGTATATCGTAGATATTTCAGCTGCGGCGTGCGACAACTCTCGTAAGAACCCGTAAATCATTCGTAATCAGCATTATATAAGTGTTTTAGTGAATACTTAAGGTTGAAAGATAAATGAAAAGATTATACTTAGGTACGTGTTATCTGTGAAGTCTTCAAAAAGGCTGATGACACTTAGAAAAACTTCCAAAAGGTAAATGTTATACTTAAAACCAGGTCACGTACATGTTTGCCGGCGGACAACCGAAAACCAACGAGCCGTGCCATTGTCTTACTTTGCGGTTTCAGTGGTTTAAATGTAATGATTGATCTTATAATAAAAAAAAAAACAAAAAAAAAAAACTGACCTTTCCTACCTACCCCGTTAGCCTAGGTAGAAAAGGTCACAAACGTTGGATCAAACAGACAAGGATGGTTTAAGGCTGAGGCAGATTAAAAAATGGCCAACGCAGAATCCGTAACTAGTCTCTTTATTTACATCTTATGTAATCTGTAGAGCTATAGAGCGGTTTTCTTTATAACTTTTATATTTGAAGTCCCGGCACTTGAACGTGGGAAAGTTGTTTCACGTGACAATTATTATATAACATAATGTCAAATTATCTCGGATGTTCAGCACATTTCTGTTTCCTCATACAGTTGTCTTCCGAAGTGAACCTGAAGTCATAAGGTTCTCGCTTTCAAGTCTGCGGAAATAAGTTAGCTTAACTGAGCAATTTACTTCAATTCCTTGTACTACTGTTGATTATAGTGTACATGGTGGTTCTAGCTTTTGAGTAAGCCAATTAAAACACGAAGAGTGGCTACTGAAAAGAAAGCTACTGTGAATTACTTTCATGTGGTGCTGTTAATTACACTGTATCAGGTGGTTCTAAATTTTGAGTCTGAGGACCAAATCCTATAGTGTAACAATTAAGATGAAAGATATCGGTTAGTATTTCTTAGGCTGCTATTCAATTTGCTTTTCAATATTTCGCAAAATGAGATTTGCACTTAGTTTTTTTCGGCTGTGCTTCTGTTGGGCCACTTAAGACTCAGCTCTGAATAGTTCAAATGGTACCGTCACTTGTCTTTTCACTGAGTATTTTCACTTGAATAGTGGATTGTCTTCTGGAGCTGCCACTGCGGTACCTATCGGCGGGTTGCATAACACAATAGGCAATTGTACAAGCCATTGCGAATTCAACCAAACGAAAAGAAGTATGAAAACCCCACCACATCCAGGGCGAAGGGGGCTGCTCATTGTCACAATAAAACCCGTATACACTGATTAGTGAAAACAGCTGTAAAACACTGCAGGCAAGTCCTAAGCAACTTGTGATGAGAGTGATCTTTGCAACTTTGGACGCGTTGGTCTTCCGCTGTGTTCGTAGATGCTTTTTAAGGCTCCTTGATTGATGAATCACTTTGAGTCCACCGTAAATGAAGCTGGCTGAGAGAAGGAAACCCCAGATGATAAAAAAGAACTGGCAAACGATAATTGCAGGAATCGCCAGGTCCGGATTGATTACCCCGATGATTTCTGCAATAAGGACAATGGCAAAGTGAAGGGAAATAACACCGACAAGGAAGCCAGCTTTTTGTAGCCTTTTCGGAACAAGTTGAAGTTTGGCGACTCCAAGAAAAATCAAGAAGATCAAACAAAACGCTGAGGTCAAACAGGGGAAAGCAACGTTATAAAGCAACTGAGCTAACCATCTTGGTATCTTGAGTCCATTTTGTCTTGACTCGTAGGGATCCACAAATAAGTACAATGCGCGAGTAACGCCCAAAACTAGGAGCAGAGAGTTTATGGCGATGACAAAAGGCTTGCGACCGAATCCTCTCCTTTTGTTTGATCTCACCAGCGCAGCAATAGAGGTTATGGCCAAGACACTGAACGCTGCGCCGAGGCCAATCCAGTGAATATCCCATGCTATGCCCCAAAGTTTCTTCGCTTCTTGCCAGTCCGGTACGGGTTCGGCGCCAGGGATGCTGGTTTGTTGCGGCGAAGATAGCGTTGTTGTAAAGTTCTCCAACTTCCGAACTTTTTCCATGCTAAACCTGTTATTAACTGCTTTTTGCGCCTTAGAAAATATTGATATTATGATATTTCGTTCGTTATGTGCACTTGACTAAACGTTTTCGCAAATGTAGATCGAGTTCAGGGTTCTTTGACAAGCGGATGCACCGTTAAATGCGTTTTGTTATGATACTAGTGTTTTGTGATCATTGCACTCGGTGTATTCGTTCCGTCTACAGAATCTTCAGTTTGCGTGTTGAGTACCAGTTTGCGTGATCTAAACAAATGTCAATTGTTTCTTTCAAATAAAGTGCTTTCATAAAGGAGAATTTAATAGCAGTTCAATATCACACGAATTTCACTTATTTGTATATTGCCATGACAACGCACTTTTAACTTCGGTGAAAATATTTGCGTTACGAGATAAAGCCATCTTTGCATATATCAACTGCTTCTGTAGCAGATACTTTTTCTCTTCCATTTAGGTCGTTAATTTTAAAATAAAATCTTGCAAAAATAGATATGTCATTCTTCATCAGCAGCACGCGTATAATTAATTCAATTTAATTACTGATATGGAACTCCGGAAGTAGATGAAGACAATCGAAGAATATATATAGTAGCATGGCCCACAGGTAGTTGACCGATTAAAGCATTGTATTAATTCTACACGCAATAGCACCCAAAACAACAGAAATAGGTTCAGTTTATCTGTATATATTTTTTATACTAGTGTGGTATTCATATATGTAAGTTACAGCTTTCAAGTAGTTTATTTAACCAATAAAGTAAGAGAAACAAGGTATCATATTGTCATAAATGGCCGCAGGCATTTGGAAACACAAGAAAAAAATGTAGTAATTGAGCACAAGCAAGGGCAAGTGCGCTCTAGTATAATCACAAGTGTTCTCAAATGTCCGAAGTGTTTTAAGACAATACAAGACAAAGGTCTGCAGAGATTTTTCTTTCTTTTTCTCAAAGGAAATTATGGTACCAAGCGGCGAAGAAAACATGCATGAAAGTGAGATTCGAGCCCTCTGATACTGGTAGCTCTTCTTCTGTCGTCGCTTAACAACTCGTTGTTGCTTCTTTGAGGCTTTATTTCGATTGAGAATAAATGAAAACCAGTCTAGAACTTGAGTTTAAGTGAGTTAATATTGTTAAGGCTGTAAACAATGTAAGTTATGTCATTTCTTGGCCAACTAGGGTTTTAAGTTCGGTCTTTCTTCGAGTTGTTTCAAAAATGTCCGCTAAGGCAGATAACGTCCACAACCAGCAAAAGTCCGGTGAACTCAAAAAAGATTCAAGAGAAAGACGCAGAAGAAAGAGAACGAGGCTCTCGGACTGATGACAAAGCTTTTGACGATCATGAAGAACATGACCATGGCTGCACTTTGTGCAGTAGAAAACTAAATGACATCGAAGAAAAGCTGGACAAAATGTTGTCCTTTCTACCAGATATTCAAGTCTTAAAAACAAGAGTATCTGAGCTTGAGAAGGAAAAGGATGCCCTCAGAGAAAGCCTTGAATTGACACAAGCCGAGTTACACGAACTAAAGAACAATGCCACGTCAACTGCGGCCAAGCTAACATCCACAACCAAAAAGCTGGCAAAGCTAGACGAACTCGAACGTCGAGTAATTAAGCAAGAATGCTTTAACAGGAGAAACAACTTAAAATTCTTTGGCATAAAAGATGATGGATACAAATCACCCGAAGAAACTGAAAGAACTCTAAGAAAGTTCCTGCAGAACGAAATGAAAATACCGAAGGAAGTCCTCGAAGAAATCTATTTCGAGAAAGTTCACAGGATGAGGATTCCAACCCGACCAAGCGAAGAACAGAATCAGCACCCAAGGCCAATCATAGCTAAAATTTCTTTCTCCCAAGACAAGGAATACATTAAATCGTGCATTAAAAACTTGCCAAAAGGCAAAAAGTTTGGCGTAGTTGATGACTTCCCGAAAGAAGTAGACGAGATCAGAGAGAAACTCTACCCCGTAGTATTAAACAATGCGAAGAAGGAAAAGAAGGTGGCGTTCTTTAATGAAGAGAAATTAATCATCGAAACTGCTGTCTATCACGGGCCTGAAACTAAACAATTTCCGTTGTATGGTCGAATTATGGATAATAGTTAAATTATAAATTTATTGCCTTTGTCGAACATTTCGGAATACCTACTTGCGTGATCTCAGACAAGATAATCCGCCTTGTACGGTACAGGTACAGGTATTCGTGTCTGCATGGTAATGCGTGTTATACTTGAATAAAACTGTTTGTGTGTGTCCATACGGTTGCAGTAAATTTTAATACACATTGACACATGAAATTGTGTCAGTCTATTTGCTCATATAGACCTTTTTCTATTAACCGGTTCCTTAGAGTAATCCCTATGTTTCTACTTATTGCAAAACATTTTCAAAGAATCTTCCAGAAGATGAATTTCACCCAAACGTTGTAACACTACCATTAAAACAAACAACGTTCTTTCACGGGATAGTATCAATTGGGTATATTAAGTTGTCAGTAAACAGACAAATTAAATGTGATAAATCCAGTTAACAACTGACGTATTTTAGAAATTCAGACGGTCGACAGCGTCAAGAAAGCACAAAACATGTACAGAGCTGGCCAAAGACTTTGTCTGAAGACAAGAAGACTTAATTAATTATAATTAATATCTTCTTAATAAGCTATATACCTACATAATTTACAGCGACCTTTGTCCACTTTGTTTCTCATAAGCCTAGTCTACAATCTACTTCTTTTGATACTGTTGCTACCGTGTTGTCACTTACAAGCTTCGAATATGAGAGGCGCAAAACTGTCAAAGATAAGTTAGCCTTATTGAAATTCGGCCTCTTTAATTACATAATGATTCTGATTTGATTTTAGACTCAAATACCCAATTACTTGAGTTGGTTGAAAATAAATAAATAAATAAATAAATAAATAAAATAACCAAATTGACTTAAGAGCGCTTGTCTGTAAAAATCAAACATAACGCGGCAAGGGTGGAAAATTCGATTTCTTTCATATTTTAATGTTAGATAGGTTAGGGTATAACTAAAATCACTGGATACTTTTTTTTGGCAAACTGCACTGCAGAATGTTTCACGACCTTAGATTCTGCCGTCTCGAAATTCCAAATTAAGATCAAAGAGGCGATGCATATTAAGTGGGAAAATCCTACTCCTAATCAGCAGCTAAAGCATCTAGAGTTATCTCTTTCCTTTTAATTACTTTTTTTTGTCTTTTATTTTATCATTCTTGTTATTGGCAGTATTTTTGTGTGTGTGTGTGTGTTCCTAAGTCACTTAAAGTAACTTAATGCGCGCGCTATTTTTGTTTCCCGCGTATTTCATATTCAAATTGTAAACGTAGGTTCTAAAGCGTAATTTTGTACCGTACTTTAACGCGAAAATTCAAATGTACAACCGTTAAGGCTCATGTCGAAACATGTTTTGTAAATTGAAAACTGTTGTTTCTTTATTGAGAGTTATCGTCACTCTGCTGTCTTTACGTCCGTTTCTCCTTTTATTCCCTTACCTGACCGTGTTAAACTTGAGGGTGAATTTGCCCCCACTCTGTACAATCGGGGTGCAACACATCGCAACCTTAGAAGAAAGATCAAAGTTAGTTTCAATTTCTTATCACATTTACTGGAGACTTTTACTAAATTAATGGGATGTCTCACAACAGCAGTTTAGGTTCATTTGTTAACAAAATAGTGAGTAAATTGCAGACATTCAATTAATTACTAATGACTTGGTTCAGCTTATGCAAAACAACACTTTCAAGCAAGTGTACAAAATGTTGGAGACATAACAGTATACAGGTCTCCCTAAAACCACAACTTGAAGTTGTCCTCTTAACGATGTCACAAGGACTTCTACCCAGCACTGTACGGAAAGAAGAACAATCAATGGTTCTCACTTGGTCAGAATCCATGCCAGGCTGTAAGAATTTCTTGGACTCCAAGGCTCCTTCTATTCCATCAGCAATTTTTGGATGTTTGACTCTCTATAATATAACCATCACATAAGAAAAGAATCTTTGTGAACACTGTTTTAAGAAAATCAGACATTAATTTTATGGAATGGTAATGAGATGCCAATTTCTGACTTGAAGTAATGTCTACAAATCTACTGCTCAAAATAGAAGCAAACAGAACGCCTGGACTTGAAATGGCCATGCACTATTGAGAGGCATGTACAAATGTACATTGTATGAGTTGTCAAAGTTAAACCACTCCCACTTGTTCATTGTAATAACATAGACCACTGCCAAAATTCCACACTTTGTTTGAGAAGTGTTGGAACATCAAAATTACATGTACAAATATCTCCACATCAAAAACCTGTGTCAATAAAAAAAAACTTGCACCTGATCAAATAATGGAATCCAGGTTTAATAGGTTTTACAGACTAAAACATGACATGTGGAAAATGAGGACATCACAGTCTAACTTGCAATGGCAGAAAGAAAAACTTTTGCCCTACATGTACCTTTTCATCATCTACAATTTCCATGATTTGTTTCTTGAAGTATTTCACGAAAATGTCTGAAGAGACTTGTGCTGCTTTCTACAGAGAAAGATGGAAAATAACTACAAGGTAAGTGACTCTTTAAATGAAGTTCTGTACATGTACCATGTACAACTACTGTATGCACTCTTGGTTTACTGCAACCCACACTTAAAGACAGTAAAATGAGGAGGGGAAAGAGGGGAGGGGTGGGTGTGTGGTTCCCTAGGGACCTCCTCTAGGTCCACTACTAGCTGGTGAATAAGACTCCTCATCACTGTCCTGATGTGTAAAGTTCTTTGATAACAAAACATACAGCTATTTCAATTAACGTTGTCAGATGAAAGCTAAACCTACGCGACGAGACCGGAAGGTAATGTGGGACTTATGCCTAAAAGTTCACCAAAATCAGTAGTACTTTGCGGCAGAGTTTTTAAAGCAAAACAATTAAACAAAAAACCTGAAAGAACTATTCTCAGATAAAGTTTTTGTTTAAAACGTAATTTTTAATCCCTCTCATCTTTTTGTTTACTGGGTCAAAACGGGATGCAAATTTAAACTATGTGGGTACACGTGGAGCACGTGCATGTATGTAAATTAAAAGTTGGAAAACCAGCATCACGAAAAATATGGAACATGAATTTTTGCACTTCATGACAAGAACTAACAACAGAAATTGGAAAGCATAATCAGGATTGCCGCTGACAATAATCAGATGGTGCCTATTTACTACTTGCACTGATAAATTCAAAGTTCCCGACCAACTTCTGACAACCGTTAAATTAAGTCTGATTTGCAACTACCCACACTACCCTTAGGTCTAGTTGCGTTAGCTTGAGTTGATCCGACAACCTTAATTCAAATAGCTGTTTCCTTTTAGTTTGTTCTCCAAGAGATTTCTTGCAGTTATGTTGCTTTGAATGGTCCTTTTCTTGTGACTAACTACACTGCAGTCTGTACTTCACTGCAGTTTTGTTGGCCCTGAGAGAAATCCTACACAGGCACAGAATCATATAAGATCCTGCCCCGGGGCTGGATTCACAAAGCCCTCCTAAGTTAAGATGCATCCCAAGTATAGTTTCTTGACAATAGCCTATTGCTGGAATGACAATAGACTATTGTTGAAAAAACAACACTTAAGATGCATCGTAACTCGGGAGGGTTTTGCGAATCTCACCCCAGGATCCTAAATAGCAGTTATCTGATCGAATCATAATTTGCAGTATAATCTTCTACAGACAGGATCCTGAATACAGTAGTACATATATATTCATTAGGATCTTAAGGCCGGTGCCTCCTAGTACAGATATATTTTTGCAAAGGTTATGACTATGGGGAAAAAGTAGATCTTAGCAAGGATTATTGGAATCAAAAAAAAAAATGTGGGTAACCACGCATTTTTCAGAGATAATAATTAAGCAACCATAATTCCAAAAAAGCGATAAAATACAAAGAATGTATGGCAATTTCTTTCCAAATTTAAGCTCAATCATCTCTGAAAAATGCGTGGTTACCCCCAATTTTCTTTTTGGATTCTGATAGCCCTTGCTAAGATCTGCTTTTTCCACATGGTTGTAAACCGCGCAAAAACATTGTTGTATTGGTGGGCAAATTCCAATAGAAACCCGAATATCCTGAGATGCGCAGAACGTATGCGCAGTAACAAAAGGAGGCACCGTCCTTACAGGATTTTAAATAGGATCTTCTTTTGATTCCAGGATGGGATCCTATAAGATCCTTTTAAGATCCTGTGTGGGATTTCTACCATGGGACCTCCCCCACCCCCACCCCCTCCAAAAAAAAAGTAGAGTGATTAGAACGGGTTTTACCAAAGCCACCTAAAGCATTAAGCTGCCCTTCAATTGCGACAGAATTGCAGCAAATGCCCAAAATAACAATTTTTGTGTAGCACTGTTCACTGTAGATAGATACACAAGTATAAGTGATACATGTATGAGTGATTCTTGTTTGACGTCGGAGATACATTACATGACTATCACCCAGCAGTGGCTAACTTAAAAGCAATACTCATGAACAGCTGGCATTTTATAACACAGCAACCATTGCTTAACAAATTTTTCAAAGAAGCGCCCCTAACATCATACAAAAGAGGGCGTTCTCTTAAAGAAATACTCGTTGAGAGCAAAACTCTACAAAGGCTAAAACACGCGCGCAGGAGTCGCGCAGGCCTGTAACTCTTTTGGACACTAAAAAGAGGATCGCAAATCAAAACTGCGGTTACAACTACTGGCTTAAATTTTAAAGCCATTTTAAAGGTAAAACACGCTTGTGGGAGTCGCGCACACCCGTCACCCTTTTTAACAATATCTGACTCAAGATCCACGGCTGCCATCTTTCCATTGTGCTTTTTTTGGCTTTGAAGCCTGTCCTATTATCAAATTACCTCCTTCAGGGACCTGCAGAGGGAGACAGCAGAAATACTCCTGCCTTACTTTACCCCTAAAAGGCACTCTTTTGTCTAGGGAGAAGCTTCAAGGAAAATAAAGCGACCGTACATATGGTTTGAAGAACCGCCACCAAACACGCAAAGACCGAAAATCGCGTGATTAAGTTATAATTTTCCGCAACCGCGCGATTATTTCTTAATCGTAAACCGCCACATTATTACGAGTGTAACCGCAAAGCGACACTCAAAATTGGCTCAAACCGCCAAACTGCCAGAGTATAATAGACCCTCAAAATACACTACCACACTTTCCATGTCACTCTCTTCCTATCCTGTCGCGGAGCACTGAGCCGAATGTCGATAGAGAAGGATAAAACAAATTGTTTCCAAGGCAACGGTTGTATAAAACCATAGGAAAGATAAAGACCGTCGCACTTGTTTAAACAACAACAACAACAAAAACGAGACGTAGGGAGTAACTGAGCTACAGCTACTGATTTTGAACAGATCTAAAAACCGGTTCCTCTTTATTCCATAGTTACTGAAATTTGCACACGTAATAAATAAGAAATAAAAGTTGTACGATCATTTATCCCTAACAAAACTTTCATCGTTCGCTTTGGTCATAACGTAACTTTTATTTTCTTTACAAATGACAATCTTTGACAGGGCTCACTTGTTCGTTTTCTGTTAGTACTACGGTGGGTTCAAAACGTATGTCACGAACAGTCACGTGTATTATATCGATCTTTGTTATGCAACATTTAGTCACGCTTTTGCGGTTTTGTTTGTACAGGACACACCTTGATTTCCCAACTTGATTTTCCGGTTTTGTAGAATTACTTGTATATAGTTTCTGACGCTTCAAGTCTAGCTGAATAAATGGTTTAATCAACAAACGAGTGTGGTTCTTTTTACGAGTTTATTACAAGGCGCCCAACGTGGGGCGGTGAATCTCGACCGATGGCAGAAAAGGAGCTAGCACGAAATCGAGCTACACGAGCGGCAAATAGAGGCGTAGTAACGAAAATAATCGAAGAGTCCGAGGAGATTTTGGAAAACGATGCGGCACTTCACGATGTTAAATCGAGGAACCGACTAAAGCGAATACAAACGATGCTCAATGAAAAAATGCAGTTACTCAAAGAGCTCGACGAAAAAATATTAGCCGCCAGTGAAATCGACGATATTGTTAAAGAAATCGAAGAAACCGAGTTTTTAAAAATGAGGATCATGGATGCCCTCGAGAACATCGCATCAAGCAGCACACCTGCCTTGCCGAAAACCACGCCGACAACCGTTGCACAAGGATCATACGTTCAACAAGATATCTCGATCGAGAACACTTCGACTCCACCCGCTCCATCGGTACATCCTTCAGTGCACAACAATTTCACTGCAGCGGGATTATCTTCTCATCAGAATGTCACCGACGACACGTTGCCTCCCGCTCCACCAACGTCTCCTCCACCTCTCATTCAGCACAATCCAGTAATTCCAACGACACAAGCACCAAAGTCACGGCTGCCAAAAATCACCTTGGCAAAATTCAGAGGCGAAGTGACACAATTCCGAACCTTCTGGGATACCTTCGAAAGCACAGTGCACGCGAATCATAGTCTTACGAAAATCGACAAGTTTAACTATTTGGTATCCCTACTCGAAGGATCTGCGTCTCGCGCTATCGCTGGATTGCCAATCACCGAAGAAAACTACGACGCGGCAATTGATATTCTGAATAAGCGATTCGGTAAACCGCAGCAACTCATCTCAGCACACATGGATGAACTCTTGAAGATTTCTTCATGTTCAACGGACAAACCATCACAACGTCGCTACCTTTACGACAAGCTTAGCGTTAACATACGAGGTCTGGAGGCACTTGGTGTGAAATCCGATCAATACGGCAGTTTATTAATTCCTATCATCATGGCCAAGCTTCCCCCCGAAATCAGAGTACACGTCGCTCGAAACACAACGCAGGATGTTTGGGATATCGAATCTATACTGAACGTAATTCAGAACGAAATCGAAGCGCGGGAAATCAGCGAGAAAGTCAAAGCCATGTCAAGTAACTCTGAAACTAAACGACCTCCGTTCCAGAAGAAAACGGATTATCCGACAGTAGGTGCATTTTTGGTGGATTCGAAACAGCAACTACAAACGCCTAAATGTGTTTACTGCTCAGGGATACATTTCTCGGCATCGTGTGAAAGTGTCACTGACATCAACGCTCGGAAAACAGTCCTGAAACGTGATAGAAGATGTTTTACATGTTTGAGAAAGGGACACAACTCGGAACAATGCGACAAGACCTGTAGAAGATGCAACAGCGGAAAACATCATCAATCAATTTGCTTCGAATTGAACACCAACTCGCCGCGTAACACGAATACGCCGACTTCGTCCACATCAGGGGATCAAAACGAGAAGGATACAGAAAACAATGGCGTTACAACAGCGACCACCAATTCAGAGAATACAAACCCGAAGCGCAAAGTTTTGTTGCAAACAGCCGTTGCCATCGCCAAAAACGACGAGGGAACTAAATCGACCACAATCCGTATATTATTTGACAATGGCAGCCAACGGTCGTACATTACAGATAATTTGCGATCGAAGTTGCAACTGAAGTCTCTACAAACGGAAAAGCTCAACCTTAACACATTTGGCGAGTCCAAGTTCAGAAAGCAGAGATGCGACGTGGTAAATTTGCGACTTCAAAAGTCGGAACACGATGACCCGATCACAATATCCGCCTTAATGTTTCCTGTTATCTGCTCGCCTTTACCCGCGAAAGTTCACACGAATTATGCGCATTTGGATGGTCTGGAATTGGCCGATGAACCGTGCAGTTCAGGTAACACCATTGATTTATTGATCGGTTCTGATTTCTATTGGGACTTTGTTACCGGTGAAACTAAACGAGGTGAAGAAGGTCCGATTGCCGTAAACAGCGCATTGGGATGGCTATTATCCGGTCCAATCAGTGGAACCGTCGACCGAAGTTACAACACGCACACCAATTTGATCATCGACTGCCAAAACTCCCTGTTTCAACCCACTGACGATGACATTCTAGCGAACTCTCTCAAAGGCTTTTGGGAGACGGAATCCATCGGTATCAGCGATTTGACGGCTAATGGAGAGGGCAAAAACGAGTCTTTTGAAATCGACGTAAAACGAAACGGTGATAGGTATGAGGTCAAGTTGCCTTGGAAAGAAGATTGCCACCCGTCTTCCAATGGCTACCAGTTATGCGAGTCGCGACTACGATCCTTACATCACAGGCTCCGTAAAGATTCGTCCCTGTTGTCCGAGTACGACAACATCATTCAGCAACAACTGAAAGCCGGGATCGTAGAAGAAGTGCCTACCGAAGAATTGACGAACAAAGCCGCGTCACAAAGTTACTATCTCCCACATCTGGCCGTGGTCAGAAAAGACCGCGAAACAACGAAAGTAAGAGTTGTTTACGATGGATCAGCAAAAGCTTCCAAGAAAGAGAAATCACTGAACGATTGTTTACAAACAGGACCAAACAACCTTCCACACGTTTTCGACATGTTAGCTAACTTCCGAAAAAACATTGTCGGTCTCACGGCTGACATCGAGAAAGCCTTTCTGATGGTCGGAATTCAAGATGATCAGCGAGATTTCCTACGATTTCTTTGGCTGGACAACCCAAGCTCAGAGAACCCGAAGATTATTCACCTCAAGTTCACACGGCTCGTATTTGGTTTACGCCCCTCGCCTGCTATTTTAGGAGAAACAATCCTACATCATCTTGAACTGCACAAGCAAAGCGACCCAGAAATTGCCGAGATCTTAGGAAAATCGTTTTACGTTGATGATCTGTTAACGGGGGAGTGCAACGACGAAAAGGCCCTCGCGATTTATCAAAGAGCAAAGAAGTTAATGGCGGAGGGCGGGTTTAACCTCAGAAAGTGGAAGACCAACTCACCAAAACTACAGAGAGAAATCGCGGAATCTGAGAGCGTGGCAAAATCAATTAGCGAACAAAATGTAAACAAAGACGACGACGAATCGTACGCCAAAGCGAACACTCAGGGTCTGAGCTCAAACACGCCAATCGATGAAGATATCTTCTTAAAAGTTTTAGGAATGAACTGGAACACTCACACCGACGAGATTATATTCAGCTTTTCCAGTCTCAGCAAGTACGCAAGTTCACTTCCGCTCACAAAGCGATCGGTTCTCAAAGTAACCGCAAAGATTTACGATCCCATGGGATTTCTGTCACCTTTGACAGTGGAAATGAAAATCCTTTTTCAAGAACTGTGCCTTGAAAAAACGAACTGGGACACTGAACTGAAAGGAGAATCACTACGACGATGGAAATCGTTTCTTAAAGAATTGAGTCTCGTCGATTGCTATCGCATCCCTCGTTGTTATTTTGTGCGTCAACCCGTGGATATACAGTTACATGGTTTCAGCGATGCATCCGAACGTGCTTACGCCGCGGTTGTATATGTTAGGAGCACCTACAGTGATGGTCAAGTCGAAGTGCGTCTGGTCGCTTCTAAATCGAGAGTTGCGCCGATCAAGAGACAAACAATTCCTCGTTTGGAACTGCTTGGAGCGCTCATTTTAGCCCGTCTCGTAAACAAATTGAAGTCCCTTGGCGACGAAATTCCTGTTACGTTATGGACCGATTCTATGTCAACACTTTGCTGGATCAAAAACGAGCGGATATGGAAACAATACGTCGGGCAACGTGTTGATGAGATTCGCCGCTTGACTCCTACAAATGCGTGGAGGCATTGTCCTGGAGAAATTAATCCCGCCGATCTTCCTTCTCGTGGTCTGAGATCCAAAGAACTATCGTCTTGCAAAACTTGGTGGAATGGTCCAAATTTCCTGCGCAACCCTGTCGACCAGTGGCCAGAAATGTCACAACCAGCGCAAACTGAAGAAGACGAAATTCAACGAGAGGCAATCAAGAATGAGCCAGTCATTACGCATTCAATGGTTAACACATCATCCCGCGACGCACCCGACCATGGAATTGACAAGATAATTGACATTGAGCGTTTCAGTAGCATCACGAATTTACTACGAGTGACGGCATATGTCAACAGATTTATCAATAATCTCAAGATGAAAACGCAAAGAAAGAGCCAACGAAATTTAAACGAATTGAGAGCGGACGAATTGAAGAACGCTGAAATCTTATGGATCAACGCAGTACAAAAGTCAGCATTCACCGAGGAACTTTTCTTTTTAAAACGGAATGACTCAAAGTCTACACCGCCTATTCGAGTAGCTCAGTTTGGATTATTTCTCAACGAAGATCAAACGATCAGATGCAAAGGCCGAATCGATAATGCTTCACTGCCCGCTTCGAGCAAGTTTCCGATCCTCTTACCGCCGAAACATCCCTTCGTCAATCTTCTAGTTAAACAAGCTCACGATCTGGTCAAGCATTCAGGCATAAACGCAACCTTGACGACCTTGAGAGAGCGATTATGGATTTTGCGTGGACGAGAAACAGTAAAGAAGATCATACGTCGATGCGTTGTTTGCCGCCGGTACGAAACAACACCATGCAAGCCTACACACTTCGCCGATTTGCCTGACAACCGAGTTTCTGAGGACCCTCCGTTTACACACGTCTGACTTGATTTCGCAGGACCGCTGTACGTCAATGAACCCCGCACTAGTTCTGGAAACACTAGCGCTGATTCCAACAAAGTTTACGTGTGTTTGTTTACATGCGCGTCAACTCGTGCCGTTCATCTGGAATTGACTCGAGGACTGAATGTACAAGATTTCCTTTTAGCCTTCCGCAAATTTGCCAGCAGACGAGGACTGCCGGCTACAATACAATCGGACAACGCAAAAACATTCCAATCTTCTAGCAAGGAAATTCGAAAAATCGCCCGATCACAGGAAGTCTGGAGATACCTAGCCAACAACCAAATTACTTGGAACTTTATCGTGGAGAAAGCACCGTGGTGGGGTGGTTATTGGGAAAGACTCGTACGAAGCATTAAATCACCGATCAAGAAAGTCATTGGGCGATCGACGCTGAGTTATGACGAGATGAGCACCTTGCTGACGGAAGTTGAAGCAGTTATCAACGCTAGACCGCTTACGTATGTTTACGACGACCAAGAGTCAGTTTCTCATCCTCTTACCCCATCCGACTTAAGTTATGGGCGACGCATCTCCACGAGCCCTAACAGTCAGTATTACGAGACCGTGAGCACCTTCAATTCCTTGACGAGGAGATTAAAGCACCATCGCCATTTGTTAGGGCAAATTACCCGCCGGTGGAGGAGTGAATACTTGACAAGTTTGCGCGAACAAGCCGCGAAAGGATCAAATGCTCGAGGTGTTAATGCGAAGCTTAAGGTCGGTGATATCGTGATTCTCAAGAACGATTCTGTCACACGAGCATTTTGGAAATTGGGAAAAGTTGAAGAATTGCTACCGGGACGAGATGGAGTTGTACGAGCAGCAGTAATCACCGTATCGCGTGGAACGAGTTCCAGCAACCAACGTTTGAGAAGACCTATTCAACATCTCATCCCAATTGAAGTAAAGTCATAGACTTAATCAAGTTGAACATTTCCGAGGATCATTGATTCGTGTAAGGGGCCAACCATTTAACTTCTGAGGGGGGGGTTGGGTGATTTGGTATAGGCATGAATTTTTTTTTCAATCCCTTAATTCCCCGTGAATTTTTTTTCTCGGGGTATGTGATTGCAAGATATTGTTTTCTCCCTCCAACGTTCTGCATGAATTTTTTTTGGTGCGTGGATGGGGTTTAAAGTAGGCCTTCATTATAAATCAAATTATAAAAAGTTAAGGATCTGTGAAAGAAACTGAACAAATATATTAATTTTTATCTAAGAGTTTTTGAGTGACTTTTACAATACGGTACAATACCTTTAACACCAAATGTAAAGCATTGAGGTGACCCCTTCCCACTGATAAAAGGAGTCAGACCTGTTCCTGGACTTTGATCATTTTGCAAGGTGAATGCGCCTACAGTACAGTACATAGTGCGTGCATAGAGCTACAGAACAGTACAGTGCATAGCGCGAATGCGTCTTCAGTACATATTTTACGGAAAGATAATGAGCCACATCCTTTCCTTGTTAAATCAAACTGGAAGCAATAAGTTGCTTTAGAGAGCTATCTAGAAAGGGTTAAATCCAACTCGCAGCTGAAGTACACATTACAAGACCACAAATTAAAAATAATCTGCACAGAGCTCTTAAGTTGCTTTCTTGCCAAAGAGTGAGATTTTTGACGGCGTCATCTTTGTAGGGGGGTCTGGGGGCATGCTCCCCCAGAAAATTTTGAAAAATTAAAGTAGCCAAGACGTGTTTTCCTTTATTCTGAGAAGAAATGTGACCCTTCGAAAGTAACTATTTAGATCCCAGATTTTTCTTTAAATTGGACTAATATCAACTCGATCTTTCTTGACATTCTGACTTATCCAGAAGTCAAATTAACATGCCATAACGCTTAAAAACAGCGTTGATGATGCTCTTTGTTGTTGTTCCAAGTAGCTTTCTTTACAGTAGCCAAAAAATCTGCAGGTGGTTCAAAAGATGACTCTTTGTAGGCCATTTTGATAGTAAGCAAAAAGGCCAACGTACCGTCCACCTGGAGAGATGCTGCCGATAGCTGTTTTTTTTTCCTTACAAGAGACACAACTCTCTTTTCACCGGCATTTGAATCTGGTAGAATAAGAACTGTTTTGGACACGTCATTTATCTTACCAAATTTATGGGTACCATTCCCTAGCTTCAATGATGACTGATATCCCCAGATTACATCCATGCCAAAACTGGATGATTTCTCATCATTTTCCTCACTTGCAAACTTTATTTGGGCTTCATCCCAGACCTTCTTAGGACAAAAACGAGGGGCAAATTCAATTAGACAACATGCACGAACATGGAAAACTACTGAGGCCTCTTGCAGTACCTATGGCTGAAGATACATCCCGTAAAGTACAACAATTTATTACAGTACTTCACAATGAACACCACATTAACGAAATTAAATGACTGAAAAATGGCTTTGTCAAACACCAAACCCGCCTCGAATTCTAGTATTTTATACCCTTACGAAAATCCACAAACCGACTTGGGAGACCTTGGGAGTTTCAGGTCTAACAGAGAAGTTATCAGCATTTGTTGCCATACTACTCCAGCCGTTAGCACAACAACAGAAGTCGTATCTCAAACACTGATACAGTCAACTGACTCCATTAATTTCATTGACAGGACGAAAGTTCCAGAGAACACAATCCTTGTATCTATGGACGTAACGAGCATTGTATACTAATATTCTACAAGAGAGGGAATACATACAGTATGCAAGGCATACGACACTTTCTATATTAAAAGACACGCCTCCTATCCCTACACGTTTACTTGACAAGCGTTCAGGCAAATGTTATAGGAGAGCTCATTCCAGTTTTGTGTCAAATAGATAGTTAATAAAGTTTACTTCATGTTCCAACAGCTATTCTGGCATTCTTGATTTAGAGTGCACTGAATACATTGTTCTTCAAATCACAACAGGTGCTATAAATGTAAAGAAAAGGCCATCTGAGGGGAAAACATCATTGTGCAAAGAATCCCTCTTACCCAAGTCCAGATGCTAAAATCTTTTAACAGTCTGCTGATAAAGTTCGATTTGTCAACCCAGGAAACATCTTGGCAGAATTTTTTTTCCAGCCCACTGTACGTGCGTGAATTTTTTTTGGACAATAGTCTTGTGCAGGAAATTTTTTTCTTACGCACATGCACTTGCAGGATATTTTTTTTCAAAATCACCCAACCCCCCCCTCAGAAGTTAAATGGTTGGCCCCTAAATAGACATTGAACATTGAACTTTGCGAAAACGAATACGCGTTTTCTATTAAAAAAAAATTGCGAGTAGTTGATTCACAGACGTGAACAACTAGGGGGAGTGTCACGAACAGTCACGTGTATTATATCGATCTTTGTTATGCAACATTTAGTCACGCTTTTGCGGTTTTGTTTGTACAGGACACACCTTGATTTCCCAACTTGATTTTCCGGTTTTGTAGAATTACTTGTATATAGTTTCTGACGCTTCAAGTCTAGCTGAATAAATGGTTTAATCAACAAACGAGTGTGGTTCTTTTTACGAGTTTATTACAACGTACACGTGCGCCCACTTTCCTGGAAGAAATCTCTTTCCATGCAGTTTTGTAGTGGCTGATTAGTACTGGGTACATCAAACTTTTTATCGAACAAATTATTTGTATCTCTCGAGTATTTGAGAATGTGGGAATCTAATACAGATTACATCATCCTCCCTCGACGAGGATTTTCACGTTTTTGGGGTAAAAAGGGGCTGAAATTTAAATTGAATGCCTTTTCTCGCACTCGAAATGCTCTGAAAACATCAAGAGAAAGATATCGAATAATTTCCTCAGAGGGAGAACAAGCCATAGCCAGTTTCCTGCAATTACAAAAAAAAAAAAAGAAACAAGAGAGAAACTAGAAAACATTAGCCTACTTTTTTTCTACTTCTAGTTGCAATCCCAATCGCTTAACAGCTGATGTCAATTACGTGTCACCTTTCAATAAGAAGTCAACCAAACATCCAGGTGATGCAATTTTTTTAACGCGTACAAAATACTGAAAATGCAAGAGTTGTAGGAGAATTCCAAGGTTTAATTTAATGCTAGCAGCTACAGTTTGGTATGAACTTTTTGCGGGTTTTCATTTTTACAATATATATTTTTTGCAATTTCCAAAACAGAACCCGCTAAATTTGTTTTTAATACCTGATAGAAAAAAGTGTAAAAATGTTAATACTTCATGTAATTCATGTTTCGATTTTAATTCCAGCTTTCAAGGGCCTGTCTTTGACAAAACACAGGTTTTCTTGTTTTAATATACCCATGGAACAGAACAAGAGCCCAAATAATAAACCTCTTCAAGAAGCGCAAAATGGTGAATGATAGGTTACCAAAAACATAAAGAGAAGACCCCTCAAACACCTTGGTAGAAAATTTGAGATCAAGAATTACCCACACCTCCCGGTCAATTTAAAACTCAAGTCCTCCCGGGGGGGGGTGGGGTAGTGGAGTTAGTCTTGTTGCACTCCCAGGTATATACAGCAGCTCTCATTCTGTCTTTTGGATTTCTTATTTTTTCGGACAAATTAGTTCTCTTCAGTTATTCTAAATTTCCTTTCCAAAAAATCCTCATACTTAATAATTTTGCATTGAAACCTTTTCGCCAAACCGTTTAATATGATGCAATTTAACCCATTGTCTATTGTCTCGCTGGGGGGGGGGGAGGGGGCGGGGGAATCACTACTTTCTGCACACATCGCGTGCCCGTTTTTTGTTTTTTTTTTAACTAAAGGGCACTTTCGGTTAATTTTTGCTGTCACGAAGTAACGCTCGCTGATTTGAATACGATAATATTGAAAGCACAGAACACTATCGTGTTTCGCATCAAATAAATGTTAACATCAAAGACAAGTTAAAAATACAGTCAAGACACATTACAGTCGTTTCCGTTTTTTCAGACGTTTTCTTTTATCCACTATCCACTTCGCTTTGCAGCAAATAGAAGGGGAAACTGAACAAAGGCGGTTTATCGAAATCACTAACACACCAATATTTGAATTTTGAAAAAAACAAAAAAAAAACGGGGGACTTCCAACAAAATTTGCAGGCTGACGGGACTGAGTTGCAATTTTAAAAATGCATCTCTCACGGGCGGAATGATATAATAAAAACCAATAAGAAGGCTATTGAATGACAGAAAAAGCATTACTGGGTTTTACTGAATAAGTGATGGTTTCAGTCGACCGATTGAGTAGGAAATAATAGTTCTCTTTTGCAGGAGGATGGGTTTGAACGGGTTTGATTTATTTCGAACGTGTGTTGACACTTCTCGTTCTTATAAATGATTGAACAGAACTGTCATTGGCAATAGAGCCATTATATCCTTCAGTTTAGCACTGGCCCTGAAGAAGACTAGTTGCACTAGTTGAAATATTGGCCTGATAAAAAGTATTCCTTTGCCTTAGTGCCAGCCTTGCATTCAAAACAGTTTATTTACACGTTACAGCGACGTCTGGTACGAGCATCTCAATAAACCGAGATCCGGCAAGAGGAAGTACCGGCTGAGTTTTATTTTGCGTTGTGTGGTTCCCTGCATTCAAAGTTTTTATATTGTCATTGGCAGTTTGGAAGGAAGTGAATTGCAAGCTTCATGTGACTAAAGGGGTAAAGCTTGGTGTAAAGTGATCGATTCGGCTTTATAACAAATTAAAAAAGAAATGGGATCAACAACTTTCTTCTACTCGTTTAAAAGTGCTACAAATTACCTGATTACACTTTTCTTGTAACACATTTTTGTGCCAGCCAGCTTCCTTCTCTATTGATACCCTTTTGGTTTAGGCGTGATATGTGGCGTGACTGATAACGTATCTCCGCTCTTGGTTATATGTCCTTGAATAAACTGAATAACGACATATATGAGGTCGAATCGGGTGAAGTGTCACTGAGTCTCTCTCGGTGTTGTACAGAACTGCAGCTCCTCAGGACAATATAGGTTAGTTAGAATGCTCAAGCCTACCTAATCATTTTAGTGAATGATCTGTTACGCTCAATATATACCTTTCCAAATTCGTCATTTATAATGTAGAGGGAATATGCCGCTCCCTGGAGGATATTCTTGAGGCTAGGAGAAAGTGCAGAAGTTGAACTAAGAGTGTCCGCAAAAGACACTGGGCTAGCTTAGTGCGCCCAAAGTACTAAACAGTCAACAAGACATACTTTTTAAATTTGATGGCTTGGTTCTCGTGAAATGGAAGACGCTTGCCTATGGTATCTTTTTCTTTTCGTCATCACAGCGATCGGAATTCCAACGGCTTAGTGTAGCGTTCTTGCATTTAACTCCAAGGTGCAAGCTGAACACAAAAATGGCACTTGCAAACATATCCACCACGACGACTCCGCTGCGGCTCTAATATGGATCGGCTTCATAATGTCAATGTCTTTGCAGATTGCTATCTTTGCCTTTGTGTGCTGGTGTTTCTTCCTCTGTTTGGAAGTTAACTCTCGACCTCGTTTGGTCTTAAACTCTCATGCGTTCTCGTGCGACTCTCGCCCACTCTCATCGAATTTGAACCTGCTCAAATTTTTGTCGAGAGTCGCCGAGAGTTTTCTCTCGTTTGCCCTCGTTTGAGAGTTGCATTAGAGTTTTGCGGTCGGCAGTTACTGTATTTAGTATAGCGGGCTCAATCGCGAAGCGGCGAACTCAAACAACACAGAGTCCATGTCGGAGTCTCTGCCGCGGCAATCAAGGAAGCTGGCAAAACGCCATGCAAAAGGTGGTCGCACGATGAGGTGTCTCGCATGAACATAAGCAATAAGCACGCAGTAGCTTTTCGCTTGCGTGAAAAATTCATTGCACTGGACAGCCGGCTAGCCGTACGCCATGTTTGTTTACTTGCGCGATTACAAGGTCAGATCACGCCATGTCTTGTCACGCGATGAACTGTGGTCATTGGCCGGGCCGGGACTATAGTCACCGAGGGTTGAAGAAAACTCTCAGACAACTTTCATTCTTCAACTCTCGGGTTTGGCCCGGCCTTTAGATGACACGATTCGTGTTGTAGACGCGACATGAGCAAGTCGCATACTACAGTCGTAAGGAAAAATCGTACCGTCTAAATCGGCCCTTACGTTTTTACCTTCTACTCACGTATTGACCGCGATGAGATGGCTACAGACAACGTATGGACGTATGGACAAGGTAATGTGCCTACAATATAGTGGACTGGACTTCTATAGAGTGGAGGAGCAAAACGCAAAAAAGGAAAATCAGAAATAATAAATTCAATGCACACACTAACGATACGTGAAAAAGTTTTCACACAAACAGGGTTATGAGCCCTTGATAAAAACCTGACAACAACTTCTCTAGCCCCCCCTTCCCAAAAGAAAAAAAATCGTGAAATAATCGATGCAGCAGTTCCCATTTTTATTAATAATTTAATAATGAAAATACGCAATACAACTTAATAACGTCAAGAGAGGATAAAGGAGAGAGAGTTAATCTCCCAGATAGGCCCTACACCCATCCTAATCCCTCTAAAGTTATTTCTAGTAACAAAATTCAAATTTCAAAACGTTATATCTTTTGAGTAGATAAACATATTTTATTATTTTTTTCAGTTTTGAGATCTGTGTAACAACGTCATTGAGAAACAGAAATGAGATATCCCACAATACTAAAAGCAAAATTTGGCGCCAACTTTGTGACGTCATTTTACCGGCAAAAATGTCAATATTGGAAAAATTAATATCACGAAATTTTACAGAATGACGGGTTCCATATTGCTGCGAAAATTCAGGCTAATTTCGTTAAAACTCAATAAGTTATTTTAAATTTGAATTTCCCACCATTTGTTACTAAAAATAACTCAAGAGGGATTAGGATGGGGATAGGGCCTATATGAGGGAGTAGCTCTCTTACCCCTTTATCCTCTCTTGTGTTTTCTGATACTACTAATCTCTTGAGTGAAAACACACCCGCCAACTTTCCTTGAAAAGTCTCTCTCTGTACAGTTTAGTCATGGCTGATGTATTTGTATCTCTGTCTAGCATTCGAGAATGAGGGAGTCTACTACAGATTGCATTATCCCCCCTGTGCAACGTCATATAAAGAGGACTACGTCACCGGGATTTTCACATTTTGGGGTGAAAATGTGCTAAAATTTAAATTGAATACGTTTGCTCGTGAAATGTTCTGATAGCATCAAGAGAAAGAAATCGAATGATTTTCTCAAAGGGAGAACAAACCATTAAAAACTCAAGGGAGAAACTTGAAAAACTAGTTTTTGTTGTGGTTTTTTGTTTTTGTTTGTTTGTTTGTTTGTTTTTTTGAAGTTGATGTCCACTTCCATCCGCATCCAAGCATAATAATAGTTTTGGAAAACTGGTAGAGTAGTTTTAAACAAAACTGGACCACTGATTTAATATCGGTTCCGTCCTTTGACTGCAATATGTTTTTTAGCTTTTTAATAGCGGACAGAAAATTAAAGTTGATTAATTTGACTATCCGTGAGAATACGCTCTAAGGTACATTTGCCGGACGTGCAACATGACCATTTATGGACAACTTGGATCTGACATCTGTGCGAGGTTGAGACTAATCTTTGACGGGCGGGAAAATTGAGATGGGTGGCCATTTGGCCTTGCATGATCTTTTGACAGGAAAATCATTAAGTATATTTTATTCAATATCAATGCCAGAACTTCTTCGTTTTCGATTTCACTGAAACTTTTGGAACCAAAATAAATTCTCCAAATAAATGGTCCTGCAAAGATCAGCATATTTAAAGGATTTAAGCGCAAGCATAGGCAGGGTTTGTCTCATTGTTCGTTGCGTGGGCTTATGGTTCTGCTTGTGCTAAACCCCTTTTCACGGCGAAGGGAGAGCTGTTATGTTTGCATTTCTGCTTTGTGTCGTATGTATACTTATGTGGTATTCATGATCGATCTTGTGCTCAATGAACCGCTTCAATTTATGTGCTCAAAATGCATTGGATGTTAAGAAATCAAGATTTATTCCACGATTTTTTCTTTTCTTCCATGTACACATTTAAATTCTAAATGTTATGATTTGAATCTTTTGATGTATAAGAGAGTAGCCAATTTCCATAGTTTCACAATTGTCAATCGTCATCGCTTGAAAATAGACAATCAGTTCAGTTCGATTAATAAATAAGAAGGTGGGGCTGTAAAACTGAAGTGAATTACATGTAAAATAAAAGTGAATTAATAAGATATTAAAGCATATATGAATTATTTTTATCACTGACTGTTAGCATTTTGAACACATTAAACTTTACTAGAAAGGCGACGAAAACTTCATGGGTGATTTTGGAACGAGCAAGGTTATTTTTCGCGCTCAAAGGTCTAGAATGTTCAGGCGCCCTTCGGAACTGATGTCCTTTCATCAGTGTACTTCTTAGAGAGCTACGATGAATGAACAGCATACCAAAACCGTCTCAGTGAAAATTCTAGAGGCTTGACAACGTTATTGCACTGATTAAAAGCACATGATTTGTTTTTATTAAATGCAATAAATACCTTGTTATTGACCTTGATATTAATTTTTTCGGAGAACAAAATGATAGAAAAGTTTTTTTATTATTTTTAAGGTGCGTTGCTCGAGACAAAACTAAAACCATTAATTAAACGAGTTTTAAATGAATCATTTTCTGCAGATTTTTTGTAGAATATCTGGGAACGTGAAAGAAAGGAAGAAAGCCTTGAGAATTCTTATTTTATTTCAGTGTTTGTTTTACCTCATTTTATCACAAAGCATAACAGAAGGCAAAATTAATGAATTTTATTTCCTGGTCCAACCAGTTTTTACTTCTTTTTGTCAAACAAAATTACGCCGCGAAGCAGGGACGAGAGTAGAAACACACCGCTATCGGGGGCTTGAATCTCCGCTTTTTTTTTTCTATCTTGTCGCCACTGTCGCATTCAGTTTGCGGCTTAACTAGGGTACGTACTGTATTGTAAAACACTTCGGGCATTAGAGAACACTCAAGACTATACTAGAGAGCACTTGCCCCGGCTCGTGCTAACTGCTACATTTTTCTCGTGTTCCCAAATTCCTGTCGCAATTTAT
This sequence comes from Siderastrea siderea, assembly GCA_964030785.1. Classification (NCBI taxonomy): domain Eukaryota; kingdom Metazoa; phylum Cnidaria; class Anthozoa; order Scleractinia; family Rhizangiidae; genus Siderastrea; species Siderastrea siderea. Next base: position 33,060,051 of record OZ034969.1, read on the forward strand.
GACAATATGTTACCTTGTTTCGCCTTCTTTATATGTTAAATAAACTACTTAAAAGTTGTAACGTACATATATGAATACCAGTGTAAAAAACTGAACCTATTTCTATTGTTTCGGGTGTGTTCGTGTGTAGAATTACTACAATACTTTAATTGGTTTACTACCTGTGGGCCATGTTACTATATATATTGTTCAATTGTTTTCATCTACTTCCTGAGTTCCACATCAGTAATTAAATTAAATTAATTATTCGCGTTCTACTGAAAAAGAGTGAAATATCTATACTAAAAGCTTTTATTTCAATATTAACGAGCTGAATTGAAAAGAAAATTTATCAAGTTATCAGAAGCAGTAGATATCGAAGATTCATTTATCGGTAACGTAAATATTTTCACCGAAATTAAAAGTGCGTTGTCATGACAATATACAAATAAATGAAATTCGAGTGATATTGAAATGCCGTTAAATTTTACTTTGTAAAGGCACTTTATTTGAAAGAAAACAATTGAAGTTTGTTTAGATCACGCAAACTGGCACTCATCACGCAAACCGAAAATTCTGTAGACGGGACGAATACACCGAGTGCAATGATCATAAAACACTAGTATCATAACAAAACGCATAAAGGGTGCATCAGCTTGTCAAAGAACCCTGAACTCGATCTACATTTGCGAAAACGTTTATACAAGTGCACATAACGAACGAAATATCATCATATCAATATTTTCTAAGGCGAAAAAGCAGTTAATAACAGGTTCAGCATGGAAAGAGTTCGGAAGTTGGAGAACTTTACAACAACGCAAGGTCCGTCGCAACAAGCCAGCATCCCTGGCGCCGAACCAGTACCAGACTGGCAAGAAGCGAAGAAACTTTGGGGTATAGCATGGGGTATTCACTGGATTGGTCTCGGTGCAGCGTTCAGTGCCTTGGCTATAATCTCTGTTGCTGCACTGGTGCGGTCAAACAAAAGGAGAGGATTCGGTCGCAAGCCTTTTGTCATCGCCATAAACTCTCTGCTCCTAGTTTTGGGCGTTACTCGTGCGTTGTACCTATTTGTGGATCCGTACGAGTCAAGACAAAATGGACTCAAGATACCAAGATGGTTAGCTCAGTTGCTTTATAACATTGCTTTTCCCTGTTTGACCTCAGCGTTTTGTTTGATCTTCTTGATTTTTCTTGGAGTCGCCAAACTTCAACTTGTTCCGAAAAGGCTACAAAAAGCTGGCTTCCTTGTCGGTGTTATTTCCCTTCACTTTGCCATTATCCTTATTGCAGAAATCATCGGGGTAATCAATCCGGACCTGGCGATTCCTGCAATTATCGTTTGCCAGTTCTTTTTTATCATCTGGGGTTTCCTTCTCTCAGCCAGCTTCATTTACGGTGGACTCAAAGTGATTCATCAATCAAGGAGCCTTAAAAAGCATCTACGCACTCAGCAGAAGACCAACATGTCGAAAGTTGCAAAGATCACTCTCATCACAAGTTGCTTAGGACTTGCCTGCAGTGTTTTACAGCTGTTTTCACTAATCAGTGTATACGGGTTTTATTGTGACAATGAACAGCCCCCTTCCCCCTGGATGTGGTGGGGTTTTCACACTTCTTTTCGTTTGGTTGAATTCGCAATGGCTTGTACAATTGCTTATTGTGTTATGCAACCCGCCGATAGATACCGCAGTGGCAGCTCCAGAAGACAATCAACTATTCAAGTAAAAATACTCAGTGAAAAGACAAGTGACGGTAACATTTGAACTATTCAGATCTGAGTCTTAAGTGGCCCAACAGAAGCACAGCCGAAAAAAACTAAGTGCAAATCTCATTTTGCGAAATATTGAAAAGCAAATTGAATAGCAGCCTAAGAAATACTAACCGATATCTTTCATCTTAATTGTTACACTATAGGATTTGGTCCTCAGTCTCAAAGTTTAGAACCACCTGATACAGTGTAATAAACAGCACCACATGAAAGTAATTCACAGTAGCTTTCTTTTCAGTAGCCACTCTTCGTGTTTTAATTGGCTTACTCAAAAGCTAGAACCACCATGTACACTATAATCAACAGTAGCACAAGGAATTGAAGTAAATTGCTCAGTTAAGCTAACTTATTTCCGCAGACTTGAAAGCGAGAACCTTATGACTTCAGGTTCACTTCGGAAGACAACTGTATGAGGAAACAGAAATGCGCTGAACATCCGAGATAATTTGACATTATGTTATATAATAATTGTCACGTGAAACAACTTTCCCACGTTCAAGTGCCGGATGTTCAAATATAAAAGGAGTAAAGAACACCACTTTATAGCTTTACATGTTGCATAAGATGTAAATAAAGAGACTTGTTACGGATTCTGCGTTGCCATTTCTCAATCTCTCTTAGCCTTACACCATTTTTGTCTGTTTCATTCCAAGGTTTATGACCTTTTCTACCTAGGCTAACTGGTTTTTCTGCTGTTTTTTCTTAGGATGATTTTTAATTATAAAATGAATCATTACAATGAGACCACTGAAACTGCAAAATAAGGTAATGGAACGGCTCGTTGCTTTTCCTTTGTCCCCCGGCAATCATGTACGTGACCTGGTTTTAAGTATAACATTAAGCTTTTGGAAATTTTTCTAAGTGTCATCTGCCTTTTGAGGACTTTACCGATAACATTTTTCTATGTATAATCTTTTCATTTATCTTTCAGCCTTAAGTATTCAATAAAACACTTATATAATGTTGATTACTAATGATTTACGGGTTCTTACGGCAGTTGTCGCACGCCGCACAGCTGAAATATCTACGATATACGACCAGCCTCTAAAAGGAAACGAGTCTACCCGCATAACCGCTAATGTTACCCAAATAGACAACCCATACGGGTGCCTCCGGGAATGACGAAGTTTCTCGCTGCAAGTAAAACGCCCACGCTACCGGTTTGAGAATGACGATGCCGGTTGCCAACAGTATGCGTTATCTGGCTCCTTTTCTCATGGAGTAAAGAACACCACTTTATAGCTTTACATATTGCATAAGATGTAAATAAAAAGACTTGTTACGGATTCTGCGTTGCCATTTCTCAATCTCTCTCAGCCTTACACCATTTTTGTCTGTTTCATTCCAAGGTTTATTTTATCTTTCAACCTTAAGTATTCACTAAAACACTTATATAATGTTGATTACTAATGATTTACGGGTTCTTACGGCAGTTGTCGCACGCCGCACAGCTGAAATATCTACGATATACGACCAGCCTCTAAAAGGAAACGAGTGTACCCGCATAACCGCTAATGTTACCCAAATAGGCAACCCATAAGGGTGCCTCCGGGAATGTCGAAGTTTCTCGCTGCAAGTAAAACGGCTACCAGTTTGAGAATGACGATGCCGGTTGCCAACAGTATGCGTTATCCGGCTCCTTTTCTCATTCAATATTTTCAAATATTTATTTTATTTACTTGTTTTTGAATGTTAAGTTTGTTACAATTGAAGAAGAAGCGAAGCGAGTGATGCTTCTACATTTCCTTTACACAACGCTCGTAAGTAACCAAGCAGTAACCAGCGTCAGTTTTTAAGTTCATTATCGTGTGGCAAAATAAAAGGCTTTCGTTCAAAAATGCGTTAAACTTGAGGCTGCATTTTCCCTCAATAGTACTGTTTCTGTCCATTGAAGTACGTATTCTGTTGCGCTTTTTATGTATCTCTGGTTGGAAATTAACCTTTTGGAATAACTTGTAAGTGAACTTGTCCATTTGAGGTGCGGCCCATGACATCTTTTCATTTATGCCTCAAGACTTTTTCTCATATTTCAATTCTCTTACTTTGAACCTAAAATTGTTAAAAGGAAGTTATTTGAGGATTGTCAACGCAGAGATTTTTCATCTTTTGTTGATGACAATATTAATACATAAAGGGTACATTCATTTGCATCATTTATTATAAATAGATTGTATTTTGCCCGTATCCATGCTTTTCTTTTCTTGTTTCCTCGTCAGTATTTTCCCTACCAACCTGGCTCTGTTCTGGGCAGTTCAGTTTTAACAATGCCAAAACTGGAAATGAATGGATTGTTTGACTGAGGTTGTCTTAAATAAAGAGTGGGAAATTACTTACGACTACCACAAGTGATTTATTTTCCTTGGAACGTGAATCCAACTTATAACTATAGGGAAAAGCGAAGGAAGCTATTAAAATTTACTTTTTGTCAGGGCTTAGTCACTGTACTTGTTATTATGCCACGGTTTTTAAAGAGCTTTAAAACATTGATAGAAATTTAATATTTCCACATAAAAGGATGAAGTTTAATGAAAAGCATTGGACGTTGCGGAGTTAACGTTTAAAAATAATAATCGTATTGCATGAAATCAAGCGATGCAATGTGTTCCATATGTTCCACTAAACTTTAATAACAGTACTTGTCTTTTGAAATTTTCTCATGATGCTTTTTGTTTTTATGATTCCGCAAATCTAGAGTGAAATATCGCTGGTCTTTAAATGCTCATCATCAAACGACCACACGGTTATTCATTTTTTTTTTATTTTGCTTTAAAAATGGTACATAAAGGATGCCTCTTCCTTCATTTGCACCGACGTTCTGAGATCTTTTACACTAGGAAATTGTACAAAGACTCGTGGTTTTTTTTTCTGTTGTTGGCCAATCATTAAAGAGTTATTTTCATGATACACAACGTTTTCTAAGGGAAATTGGACGAAGAAATATAATAAAGAGGAAATAGAATTTTACAGGCTAAAAAAAAAATGGTTTAAATGTTACGTTTGTTAAGCAAATCTGTTTCTATGCATCACGACATGACTTCGTATAAGTTTCGTGCCATGATTGAATTTTGAGTCTTTTGATATTCTTATCTTTGAAAATCATTTGAAAGTGAACTTCTTAGCTTGAATTTTAGCTCACGGCTGCTTTTCGTTGATTCCTTTGCGGGTGGAAGATACATTTGAAGACCCTAAACCCAAAAAACTTCGTCTTCTGGTTACGGTAATTTCATGTGTACTTTTATTTACATTTAAGTACTTTCTATGTGTACTTGTGGCGAACAAAGCAGAATGCAAAATGATCTTTTTTGTTTGCAAACATTTTTTTTTCTTTTTTCCTTCTTTGTTTTACATTTCCCCTCATGAATTAATTCTGGCAGAGACCTACCTAAGCAAGGTAAGCAACTACCTTTCCGGACAATTTTTTGTTTCTGCAAGAAGAGCGAGAGAAGTTGATTATAGTTGTTTGCAGTAATTGTATATTAGTACTTTTATTTTCATCAAGTACTTTCGATGTGTTTCTTTGAAAAATACAGCAAAATGTAAAATAATGCCGCTTGGTTTGAAGCTTTTGTGTTTGTCGTTTCCCCCAAGTGATATACATTTCTCCCCGTAATTCAACTCTTGAAAAGGTGGAAGTAGATTCCGAATTATCTCACCGTGATTTCTAAAAGCAAGAAATTTACCTTAGACCTCTCAATGATTTAGTTCCTTTCAAACATTCATTTGGCTCAATAGGAAAGAGGAGAAAATTATGATTTTCTGATTGTATGGTTCGGTCATTATATTATGTCACGGTTGGCAGAAAATGGTTTTAAAAATGACAAAACAGTTATGTCATATTTACATATAAAAGGGCGTACTTCTGTGAAAAACAATTTCGCAAAAAAAGCTTTTAAAACTGATAGAAGTGTTATTTTATATTTGCATACAAAAGGACGTAAGTTTGTGAAATATATCATCTTGCATTGAAGGTAAAAATCAATCACGGTATTGCACGGAATCAGGCAAATGCGAAATTATAATTGAAAACATGGATTTTAGCATCAATTCGATGTTTACCTTTGTGCACTCCACGCAGTCGATAAGATTATTATCACATAACAAATACTGTAAGGTAGCACTTTATTGTTGATTCTGGCAGAGGATCGTGCACATATTCATAATATTCTCATTTTGTTCTCTATAGGTCCCTGGTTTGTAAATGCTAAGTGTTTTAAGATCTTGACCGTCGTTTATTTACACCCAGTCATTGCAGACAGACACTTAACGGTCGTTAACGCGCCATCAGTGCAAGAACGACCACTAATTTGTAATTGAAGTGGACAAATACAGCAAAACTGCAATTCAGGTTTGGCCAGCTGCCGTTGCAGGAAAAGCGTTAAAAGGTTGAAAGCTTGACCTTAATTTACGTACTGATCCAAGGATTTGAGTTTTTGACTTGCAAGGGCATTCACGAGTCAGCCATTTACTCGAAAGGTATAGTGGCAGTTAGACTGACACCACCTGTTTCGAAACCGTTTGCAGTTGTGGTTTTGCTACTTGAAATACTGGTGCATTGCAGATCCACCGTTTTAGTGTTGAAAACAGCAAACTTTGTTTGTCCTTGGCAGCAGTGGAGGTAGCAGTAGCAGTAGCAGTGGAGGTAGCAGCCGTCTTTCTCTGAACAGAGATACTGTACGTTTTTACATGCGCCAACTTGCGGGGATCAATATATCCTTTCACCTTTGAACAAAGAGCAAATGCCACTGCCGGAACAAAGCAAGCGCGATTGAGGGTTCAGCTATTTAAATCGGATCTCACAAAAACCTTTGTTGCCTCACCAATTGCAGGCAGCTTGCACTTCTCGGAAACTGGGTTTGCTCTAATCGTTACAAAAAGCTGGAAAGGTTTTATTCTGCTGACTATGCCAAACTCCTTGCCAACTAAATCTTCGCCTTCACAACTCATTACGGTACCAGAGGCTGAGCCAGGCCCTGACTGGCCAGTTGCAAAACAGCTTTGGGGAATCGCTTGGGAGTTTCATTGGGCTGGGTTTGGTGTCCTCTTCGGCTCTTTGGCACTACGCTCATTCTTCGCTCTAATACAGGTCAAAACAAGACAAGGGTTTGGTCGGAAGCCCTTGTTTATAGCTATAAACTCTTTGCTTTTACTTTTGGGAGCAACACGAACATTGTTCTTCTTTCTTGACCCTTACTCGTCCGGAGATAATGGTGTTAAAAGCCCAGCTTGGTTGGCAACGCTCCTCTTCGGCATGACCTTTCCTTGTTTAACGTCTTCTTTTTGTTTGATCCATTTGGCTTTTCTTGAAGTCGCCAAAATCCAAATTGGCTCCAAAAAGCTCCAAAGCGTACGCTTTTTAGGAGGTATCATTGCTATTCACTTTGTTGTCGTCATAACTGCAGAAACAACAACCGCTATCAAGCCAAAGTTCGCTCCATTACTGATCGTGTGCCAGTCGTTTTTCATCCTTTGGGGATTTCTTCTGTCGGCAAGCTTCATTTACAGCGGTTCGAAAGTCATTCGTCGCGCTAGCAGGGCTCAGAGACAACTCGAGGCAATCGAATTCAGAGAACCTGCTGCAAAAGCAACGGGTAAAAGACGAAGAGTAACAAGGACTTCAAAAGTTGCAAAAGTTACTTTTGCTACAAGTATTCTGGGATTTGTTTGTTGTGGTCTCCAGATTTATTCAATGTTCTTTGTTTATGGCTTGTACAGCAAAGCTGTAAATCCTTCTCCTTGGCCGTGGTGGGTGTTTCAGACATGTTTTCGATTGGTTGAATTCTGTATGGCTTGTACAATAGCCTACAGTGTGACGCAACCTTCGGAGACGAAAAACAATAATGATGACAACAGAGAATAAATCCTTTCTTGCCACCAAAGTGAGCTTAATTACTCGCAGCCTAGGATTTTCTGTTTTACATGTTGATTTAACCTGTTTAAGTCTGTCAGAGTTTTTTAAAAACTCTGACAGACTTAAACAACACCTTTAAACAAGCAAACTACAATTGACTGCGAACTGAACTGATGGAATCCACCGGCAGCTAATTTTCTTTTTACACCTACTCAAGATGTCGGCCGACTAACGTTTTTAGAAGAAAAAAGAAAACAATTGTTTAGACAATTTAAAAATTGGTTGGATTCAAACAAATTCTCTGCTGCTTCTCTAAATTTACACTACCGAAATGTAAGTTTTTCGAACTAGTTTTTTTTTTAACGCATGTATCGTGACATCTTGGCATTATGCAACCGCTTGTAATAATCAACCAAATAATTGTCTAAACATAAATTGCGACCTATTTCTGAAGCCAAACAGTAAAACAGTGCTTAATTTCAAATTTTTGACGCCTTATGAACCCGAAGACGTAATAGGTAATGTTTAAGATAATGAAAATCGCAGATGTCTGCCACCTTGAAGTGGGCGAAGCTCGGAAGTAAAGTTCGTAAGAAAACATAAAAATACAGCAGCGAACAGAATAATTTCAGGCCAGCAAAACTAGTGGCTGACAGTTACTTATATATGTGAACACGTAGGCAAAATGTCACATTGCATACATTATCTGTACTTTACATGTGTACTGCAGCGAGAACTGCGCACACGACGCATGGTCTTGGCCATCATCCGCTGACCAGGAACCCGCAGATTCTGAATATGGCGACGAGAGCGTCGCTAACCGAAGGATTGAGTTGCAAAACGTGTGTTATACACTTTCCCACGTTTCCTTGCCGTCCTTGACATCCCACACTCCGGATGTAATTGGCCCTTTGAGTATCCTCGTACCCAGAGCCCACGATCTACTTGGACGGCGGTAGCCGGGTAGCTCTGGGGACGAGAATGCCTCCTTGAGTCGAACAAATCTGTTCGGCTTGTAGTTATACAGTTGTATTTGTACGCGCGCATTTTTCAACTGACGTAGTCATTACCGTATTTACTCGAGTAAGCGCCGCCCCCGAATAAGCGCCGCCCCCGAATAAGCGCCGCCCTCAAATAAGCGCTGCATTTGGGACAGAAAAGTTAATAAGCGTCGCGGTCCCGATGCAGCGCTTATTCGACGAATTTCGTATAACTAAAAAAACGCACTAAAAAGCATCTCTAAAACAGCATTGGAAATTTCTTTTCACCGAAAGCGATGTTCTTCACGGCTTGCCCATTAAGTTCTCTTTCCAGAATTCTTGCAATACGTAGTTCTGTTGTGCACAACAAGCCCAACTTCTCTCTTCCTTTTTCCTGTTACTTGTGCAATCAATCAGTTTTTAGTGTTTTTTACTTTGCCGCGTCCAATTTTTAAATAAGCGCCGCATTTTAGGCGCGAAAAATTTAATAAGCGCCGCGGCGCTTATTCGAGTAAATACGGTATCTGCTCCAAAAGGAATGTCCCTGAACGGTTTATTTCTATTTGAGAAATCAGGTATCACAGAAGAAAGGAACTGAAAAAAAAAAAACGAAAACAAGTTAAACAAGACAAATTTAGTGACCACACATACAGCAATTAAATACTGTAATTCCTTCCTCAACCATCAGCCAGGAGCGAATACAAGAAAACGAAGTCATGGTATCTTTTGACCTAGAATCGTTATTTACAAACGTGCCGATGGAAGGTGCCGTAAAGGCCGCATTATGCAAACTAGAGAACGATCCCGGTCTTTCCGACCGCACAAACCTTACACCTACACAAATTGCCGACCTTTTAAACTTTGTCTCAAGATCCACCTATTTCCAATACAACGGGTCGATTTACGAACGAAAGACAGAGCAGCCATAGGGAGCCCTGTCTCCGCGGTTATTGCTAACCTTTACATGGAAGAGTTTGAGGAACGGGCGATAGCAACAGCGACCTATAAACCTATAAAGATCTGGAAGCGATATGCAGATGAAACTTTTACGGTCTTAGGTAAAGACTATGTAGACGGCTTCTACAGCCTACTATTCGTTTTACCATGGAAATCGAGAAAGATAACACTTTCTCCTTTCCCGACACGTCAGTTTCAAGGGATTCAAACGGTCTTCTCACCACCATTGTTTACAGAACGCCCACCCACACTGACCAATACCTAGCCTATGATTCACACCATCCTCAGTCAGTGAAACGTGGTGTTGTTAAGTGTCTATACGACCAAGCCAAACACCTCACATCAAAACCATCAGCTATCTCTGAAGAAAAGAAACATTTATCATCGGTACTTGTTTCGAACGGATATCCGTCTTCATTTGTACGAAAGCTCACAAAGACAACAAGACCAACAGCCAACAAAGAACCTACGCAGGAATTTAAATCTACTGCGGTTCTACCCTACATAAAAGGTGTATCAGAGGTTCTTTGCCGCTGCCTCCAACAACAAGGCGTACTCACCGTCTTCAAATCAGACACAACTGTTAGGTCTCACTTTGTGCGACCGAAAGACGCCCTTGAACAAACTAAACAAGACAGTGTCGTCTATAAGATTCCATGTGAGTGCAGCAAAGTATACATCGGGGAAACAGGGAGAGCGATGCAAGAAAGGATAAAAGAACACAACAGAGATATACGGTTTGCTCGTACGCAAACCTCCGCAGTCTCGGAGCACGCTAACGAAACGGGGCATCTTCCTATTTGGAAAGAAGCTAAGTTTATTGATCGTGACCCTCACTGGTACACACGTAGGGTCAAAGAGGCTATCCATATAAGACTTCATCCTAATAGCATCAATAGAGATAGTGGAATCGAAATTCCTGAAGCTTGGATACCTACGATCGGAAAGCACAACAGCCGATCAACCACAAAGCGGACCTGTGAGGGAACAACATCTAATAGTCGGAATAATAATGAGAATCGAAATGCACCAATAGCAGCGAACCAACATGCTACAAATAACGATACGTAAACAATCGACCTCATCGCCTGATGAAGACTAGCAGTATTGCAGTCGAAACGTCGCGATCAACAACTCAAAGCGATTCCATCTTGAGAAAAACGAATAAACGTTCATCTTGCCTATCTTACACCACGATGAACAATAAACACATCTTTAATGACAAAGTTTTCGTATTTCTAAATCCCAAATAATTTTTGTACTTCGATAAACTGAGCTGTAACACCCTCATATTTTTTATATTTAATTTTTGGAACATTAAAAATAACGACTCTGGTAGCATTGCTTGGGAAGTGTGTGCTCTTCTATTTGTAAGTAAACGATTCATTGCAGCAGTGTTACGTTTTTCTTTATTATCGAATATTACCGATCTTTTCAGGCCTCATTTTGTTAAGTAAACAGTAGTATGAAAGTAGAGTATAGTTCAAAGAGAAATTACACTTAACAAACATACTTGTTCAGCTTACACAATGTGTTTTAGCTAAATTAAAAACAGAGTAAAATACTAATTAAAATAATAGTTTAAAATACTAATTTATAAAGAAACCGCTAAGTCCGTAGAGCATATGTTGCTTGCAAAAAGAGCTCGTTCTGTAGACCTTTGGCGACGAAACGTGACTCAGCGACGACAGGCGAAAGCAAGAGTGCTTATTCTGGCAATAAATGTGCGCGCAAAAAATTACACTTGACAGCATGTTAAAAAGAATCCGATTTTCATTTAACTTGAGGTGTCATACGTGATATTAAACAGGCGGAAAAACGGATGCTTTCGACGGATGTTCTAAATATGTCTATTAATTTATCAAATGAATGCATCCGATAATTGACAACATTGATTGATGTTCTATAGAGAAAAACCAAATTAGTTTCGCGAGGCTCGGGCTAGTCATAAAGCGTTTCGAATATATTGTGCTACCGTTCGATTAGCATTGCTCAATGGCCTTGGATCTGTTTTAGGTTGTATCGACTTTTTCATGCAATTGATACTTGTCGGAAACGCAACAAATAAACAATTGGCAAAGCAACCGATTTCTGTGTACGGATAGAGGCTCTCAAAATACTGTTGCTACACGAAGTTGTTTTTTCTAAATAGATTTCCCACAGTTCCACAGTATTACATGTACTACGCTTAAATGCGAGTTGATATAGCTGTTTAAACAAGCAACTTTTCAGTGTGTAGTTTTCTTTCACCATGCGAAGCTCTCCCCTGAAACCTCCCCTGAACAGCGTATTCCTCTGGCCGCAGATGCCGAGCCAGGACCATACTGGCCAGTAGCAAAACAGCTTTGGGGAATCGCTTGGGAGTTCCACTGGGCTGGATTTGGTGTCCTCTTCAGAACTTTAGCATTGCGCTCTTCCATCCCTCTAGCACGGGTCAACAGAAGGCAAGGGCTTGGTCGAAAGCCCTTGTTTATAGCCATAAACGCGTTGCTGTTCACCTTAGGAACAACGAGAGCGTTATGCCTATTTTTGGATCCTTACTCCTCCCGTGATAATGGTGTTAGATGTCCATCTTGGTTGGCGAGGCTGCTCTTCGGCATCACCTTCCCTTGTTTAACGTCTTCTTTTTGTTTGATCCATCTGGCGTTTATTGAAGTTGCCAAGATACAAATTGGATCCAAAAAGTTCCAAAGTGCACACTTTGTTGGTAGTATCATTACAGTTCACTTTGCTCTTGAAATTACGGCAGCAATAACAACCGCTGTCAATCCTGACCTTGCGGTATACCTGATCATTTGCCAGTCATTTTTCATCCTTTGGGGTATCCTTCTGTCGGCTAGTTTTATTTACAGTGGTTCAAAAGTGATAAATCGCGCTGGAAAATTAAAGAAACAGCTCGAGACGATTGAACTTGGAGAAAGCGCTGCAAGGGCAAGTGGAAAGCAAAGCCGTAAAGAAAGGAGTATTAAAGTCACAAAAATCACTTTCGCGACAAGTATTTTGGGATTTCTTTGTTGTGGCCTGCAGCTTTATTCAATGTTTGTTGTTTATGGTTTGTATAGCAAAGCTGTAAATCCTTCTCCGTGGCCGTGGTGGGTGTTTCAGTCATGTTTTCGATTTGTTGAGCTCTGTATGGCTTGTACAATAGCCTATAGTGTTACACAACGTTCCGAGCCGCAAAATGACGCCAACAATCATGACAACAAACAAGGGACTGTTGTTCGGCTAACCAGTTGCCCTGTTAACAAATTTTGGTTTGCGCCTGAAACAGTTAGCCTGCGCTGTAAATCGATATATATGAACAAGGACGTGAGTAAAACCAAGCAGCTCAAATTGTTCAACTCACGACAGTTTGTGCCGGATTAACTTGGAGTGTATCGTTTAGTTTATTCATTGAACAAATGCTCGGGCATTCATTGGTCTGTTTGCCGGGCAACTGAGATACTACACAAATGCATAAATGTGTTACACACCCGCAAAGAACTTAGTTAATATTTCTAATGTTTCGTAAAATCATCAGTATTGTGAATAATCAAGCACAAGAGAGGATAAGTATTACGTGTATTAAAGTAAATAGATAAAGAAATAAACTAACCAACCCACAAATAAATCAACCGATAAATAATTAAATAAACAAACAAACAAATAAATACAAAATAAATAATAAATAAATGTAGAATTGAAAATCATGGCAAATGAAATTAGGCCGTAAGACGTTCGAAGAAAAAACATTCTTCCCATTCTTAAGCGCTGGAATACATGGAACCAGTTTGAAGCAAAGAGAAAAATACAACCGGCGTAAAGGGTGGGAAACAGGCAAACCAATCGCGATTGGCTCTATTTTCTGAAATTAAACAACAAAAGAAAATCTTGCACGACTTTTGTGAGCTTCAAACGTCGTGGTTCAAAAGCCTCAATCTTTTTTCTGTCTATTTTTCCCCATCGTTCGAGTTGTATCTTCATAAACTGCAGGCAGTGATAGAAATCCCATACGAAGTTGGCTCCGATAGATTTTCAATGAGAAATTACTGTCAAAAGAGTTACCAGTGAAATGAAACGATGGGCGTAAATGTTTGGTACCAGGGGTATCTTCTATATTTTGCACTCAAGCAAATTCGCTGCCATATTTTAAATTTGTCCGTTTTACGTTTTTGATGTTTTATTAGTTCCTATCATTTCTTCTTAAATGGGAATATGGGCTGAAAAACCTGTTTAGTGACTCATTTTGATTTACTGGTAAGAGTAAAGTATTAAAGAAATCCTGCATTTTAATTACGATGTGAACTAAATAGCGTGGTAAACTGGTAAATGTCCTTATTGTCGAGCATGAAATAGCAATATGGATAGCGTTAGTTTACGTAAGCTGTCAGTGATTTATTTTGCGATGAATGGCAGTCGTCCTGGGTAAACAAAGTGATCTAACTTCGCACTATAGCATGCATGCAAGATAGTTGGATACGGAAAATGATTCACATTAATCGGAACTTCTTCAGTTGGTGAGTTAAGTTTGTTAGTTTAAAAATGTAATGCTCTTTTTATTTTGCTATAAACGCTAATCTTTGTAGCTTTTAATCATCAATGAGTTTTCTTCTTTTGAGCCAGAATAAATAAGATGAAGTCATTAACATTTTGTCCCTAACTTGATGTCCGAAATAAACCACAAAATGTGAACTTAATTTTTCATAGCTAACTGTAAAACCGTCGGAAATAAGGGTGTTTCTTTTCCATTTCTTTTTCTGTTTTACTGAGTAATTTCAAAGCTTAATTCAGGTTTGCATAATCAAATATGAGACTACAGGACTTTTCGAGTCATGGGGCACAATTTGCAATTTTGCATTATTTTGGTTTGCACGCAGAATTTGTTGGTTGGATTATCACCCAGCCAGCAGGTGAGAGAATTGTTCCAAAACGTTGAAACGTAACGATAATTTTAACACCAAAATTAAGTTTCTTCTTTGTAATTTTAAAAATGTTCAACATGTTTTAGATTTACAAGTTTATAGGACTTTGAAGACGTGTCGTGTTTTCAAATAATCTCGTAGCCTACACGTAACCGGCGGATCGTTATCCAGTTACTGACAACATTAGTACGTCTTTGGTTGTGCAATGGTAAAATGCTATTCGCTAGTTATTTAAATGACAATTTGCAAAGGCTTTATTAGTCAAAACCTGACGCTAATCTTTTGTGTTGGTAGAGAGTATTGCAGGTGTACAAGTTTAATAAGCCAGCGTTTTCAGAGTTATTAGATTCATGAAATCAGCTCGATTTACAGTATCAGCTTAGAAAAGCATCTCCTCGATTACCCGCCGCCCCTCACCACTCAGTTGATTTTATTTGGTTTTGCTTCTCAGCATTCGATGATATTCTAGTTCCACTGGTAAACGCAGCTCAGTGACATTATCGCGATTAAAATTGAAATTAGGATTGCACTTCTATTTGTATTAGTTACTCTTATCTAATGGCATTATTTATGTATTGTTACTTCACTGGAAATTTGCCTTCTGCATTTTCAAATTATTTTTCACATAATAGTACTATCCATTTTCATTATACCAGATCTATTCAAAAATTAAACATAAAGTTGTAGTGAAGAAATTATGGAAAATTCTCAGTAAATCTAGAGGTGCTGTACTTATGAAACAGCTTACCAACCAGTTTAAAGGAAATTAAGTCTTTGCAAAAGTTAAAGAGAAAACTGAAACAATTTGTACAACAAGACTCCTCCTAAGGAAAAGAAACTAGTTATCTGTAATTAATTAATTAATCAATTAATTAATTACAATCAATTGATTGTAAGGCCACCAGTTATAAGTTGTTTGTAACGTTAAGAGACACGTTAAGATAATAACGAGGGGATCTCCTGAGAAAAGCGCAATCGAGCTTTCTTAGATCTCCTGCTACTGAATAATGTAACAGATTTCACACACACACTGTTTGAATATGGCAAATTGAGATTGATTGATTGATTTATTCATTGATAGCCTAAGAAAACAGCAGACGTTTGCGAGGTCGCCACTTGAGCCCTCGCAAAACGACGTCTGAGTAACGAGCGCAGAAATTCCATACTGATGACGTGCGCTACCCAGATCAAGGTATTGCTTCTGATTGGTTGTGCCGCGAGGGAATTTTGTTTCAACCAATCAGAAGCACAACCAAGATCTGGGTAGTGCACGTCATCAGTATGGAATTTCTGCGCTCGCGAAACGTCGGCTGTTTTCTCAGGCTAATTGATCGATTGATTGATTGACTTAGACGCTACAAGGTAGACATTGGAGCAATACAACAGAAATATATTCGAGTATCAATGGTTTTGAGCACGATTCCAAAAGCACAGATCACAACCGAGCCAAAAGCTTGGATGACGTCTTCCCTCTAAGTCAAAGGTAAAATGTCTTGTGTTAACTATACAATGTCCTTTAGGGAGATTCAATCAGATTAATTAACTAGGCTGTAAGACACTGAATCGTCAGTTCACAGACCACTAGTCGCTAAAGCTTTCTTGGGTTCTTGTCTCTCAATCACTTCGTGTGTATTTTCTTGGGCCAACAGAAGGGGTTTGCACAAGGTCATTGGTTTTAACGTTACTAAGCTAGCTTTGTTTGGCTTAGTTACCTAAACGTTCTGGTCAGTTAACCAGAGAGAATCTTCAGGAAGGAGATTTGGGAGGCTCGTTAATAGCTGAGTGTCGTCCGGACCTTAATTCTTTTTCTGAATGGCTTCATAGTAGACTCCTTCTCCCCAAACCTCTCTGCTCCACCTAGGGCCAGCTAGGTTCTAGTTGTAGGGTAGGAAATGTCCTCCAGATCTTTCTTTCTATCAGGATGTTCGGCCCTGCTTATACTGCTGCTTTGAAGAGGGGTGGCATATAACGCCATTATGTCCTGTGTCGATCTGCTGCTTTTCTGAACGTGTTAAACGCTGCTTGAACAGCCTACTTGTCCTTGCCATTTGCTTGGGTCCGGTTCTTCTGGGACTTGTCGTCTTGTTTGTGAATCCGTACTTTTCTGTAAACTTGGCGGATAGCCTTGCTGAGAACTGTGAGTCATCGTCTGACAGTAGCTATAGCTAGTCTGAGATACAGTGACTTTGAAATATGGGCTTGAAGTGTACTGCTGCATCAGATGAAGTGGTGCGAGGAAGCTTCGGTACCCGAACGTATCGTGAATAGCAGTCGATGCCAAGTACAAAGATTGGACCTCTCAGTGACAATCAAGTTAGCGTCGACTTTGCCAAGATCGATCAGGAATTTCACAAGGAAGTATGCTGGATTTTTTTCGTAGACACGTGCTCTCCCATGTAGGTTAATTTTAAGCACTTTTTCTCTGCTTCCTGGCCAGCAAAACTGAAATTTTAAAAAGCAGCTACAGCTAACTGATATAGTCAGCAAAGCACTTCCCTCCTAGACTGCGAAAGGTCCCGTTTCTTCACTATTGGCGACAAACGTGACATAATAACAGCAGGTGCAAGTGACGAAGGCTTAGTCATGCAATGTATGTGTACACACCATATGACAATGAATCCTAATTTTAATTGATTAGCGTGGGATGCCGTACGTGATGTTGATGTTTACCTGGGTTATTTAACAGGCAAAAACAACGGTGCATCTTCAAGCAAACATGTGTACACAGCATAAGAGAAAGAATCCTTGAGGGCCGCACGTGTTATTTAACAGGCAAATGTCGAAGTAGATTTCAAGTGTCTGTCTAGTATTGCGTCAAAGTAGATTAGTTGTGCGTGGTGTAGCGAGAAGACCGGATACCTTTTGTTTTGCACATTTCAAACAGTATTGTACAATTTGTGATAGTTTATTGATTACCTAAATCATTGTTATCAATATCGACCCTTGAGTCTTTAGTTGTAGCCATTTAGCCATTTAGCCATTAAAACTCAGAATATAACAAATAGACGGTAAGTCAAACGTTCAAAGTGAACAACAAAATCGGGTAACTTTCTGCTTTTCTTTTCTGGAGTGAGGCCATCAAAACTTTCTTTGTCATATAAAGCGTTTCTTCTAAAACGATTTCCCATAATTCCAGAGTTGTGCTAAGAGTTGATTTAGCTGTTTTTAAACAGGCAGGTGGGTAAGTGTTCATGGTTTAGGCTAAGTTACACGTTCCTGGGTATCGCTTGCCTCCACCATGGCAAGCTCTCCACCACCGGAAACCTCGTCTGAACAGCATATACCTTTGGCCGCAGATGCTGAGCCAGGTCCTAACTGGCCAGCTGCAAAACAGCTCTGGGGAATCGCTTGGGAGTTTCATTGGGCTGGATTTGGTGTCCTTTTCGGCATTCTAGCTGTACGCTCTTTCATCGCCTTAGCACAAGTTAGAACCCGACAAGGATTTAGTCGAAAGCCTTTATATATAGCCACAAATGCTTTGCTCTTGATACTAGGAACAACGCGAGCATTGCTCATGTTTCTTGACCCTTACTCGTCAGGAGACAATGGTGTCAAACTCCCAAACTGGTTTGCGAGGTTGCTGTATGGGATAACCTTTCCTTATTTGACGTCTTCGTTTTGTTTGATCCATTTGGCTTTTTGTGAAGTCGCTAAGGTTCAAATTGGACCAAAAAAGATCCATAGCGTACGCTTTGTTATGAGTGTAATTATAACTCACTTTGCCCTTGAAATAACGGCCGCAATAGCAATCGCTGTGAGACCACACCTTGCGCCATTAATGATCGTGTGTCAGTCGTTTTTTATCCTTTGGGGATTTCTTCTGTCAGCAGGGTTTATTTACAGTGGTTTGAAAGTCATTCATCGCGCTAGAAGAGCACAGAGACAAATCGGGACAATCGAGCTTAGAGATGCCGCTACGGCGAAGGCAAATGGAGCGCGGCGTAAAGAAAGGACTTCTAAAGTCGCAAAAGTCACTTTTGTGACAAGTATTTTGGGATTTGTTTGTTGTGCGCTGCAGATATATTCAATGTTTGGTGTTTATGGCTTGTATAGCAGAGCTGTAAATCCTTCTCCTTGGCCATGGTGGGTGTTTCAGACATGTTTTCGTTTAGTTGAATTCTGTATGGCTTGTACAATAGCCTTCAGTGTGATGCAACGCTCGGAGCAGCAAATTAATAATAGGAGTGACAACAAATGATAAGCAGCTACTCTTTTTATGGCTTACGCGATTTCCCTGTTAAAGAATTGTTAGTTAGCGTAGCTAGCTGAATCAGAATAAATTAAGACATGACTGACAGAAATTAATCAATAACGTTTGAAAAGTCGACTTGCTTCATGGCATCATGTTTGTATAGGTACCGGTAGATTTAAAGTGGTGTCCAAAGGCCTTTAAACAAGGCATTTAACATATAGATTTAGCCAAGCCTAAAAGCGAAGCCGCCAAGGAATAAAGTGGTGTTCGTTTCTCAAAAATAGTCCTGAAACTTCTCGGTCCGAAATATATTTCGGGGCTTTTTTTGGCTCGTTCGCTATCGAAAAGTGTTTCTCAAAAAAGCCCGAAAGTGTTCCGAATTGTCCTCCAATATTTTGGGGATCTGTTCTCTAAAACCAAGCTCGAAGGGTCATTCTAGAGGCTGAGCAAAGCTAGATTTTTTTTTTCGGGCATTAAACTGAACACATATTTTACTCACGAGCCGCCTTGCTTGGTTTTTGCAATGTTTCCACGTCCGTTATTTAACTGCCAAGGCTTGTCAAATCTCCTTGGATTATTGGCTGTTCGCTTGAACGAACTTAAAACGGCGCTCATTTATAACAAAATAAAACTTATTCTGAAGTAAATGGGTTATCTTCATCGCGTTCGGATCGGATGTTAACAAATAACATGAACTGCCACTATTAGTCTAGTCAAAAATTTATACTAGCATTTCATCGGCATTTTACTGGGATTATGCGAAATAAAGGGTTTGGGGAGCTTCCAATCACCTGTAGTAAAATTATCGAAGAAATGCCACGTAGGTTTTAAGCGGCCTCGAAGAAATTCGAGCACTTTGAGGAACACACATTACCTACCGGATAAAATAGCTTTAAACCCAAAACAGCTTCGCTTATAGTTACTTAAGAAACTTTTGGACTTTCCTTCTCTAACTTGAGCCCATCGAGATTGAAAACAAACAAACACCAGACATGCTTAACTCTATGGCATAAGTTTTGCCGCTGCGAATTGTTTAAGGTGATTCCATCGAAAAAGAAGTTGTAATGAGAATTTCTTGAAACTTTGCGCAGTTATTAATTACGCCTAGTACATTATAAGAATAAAATAAAAAGTGGGGTCACCGTGTCTGATTTCACGCTAGTGGGCTGCAGTATATAAGTTCCTTGCTAGCTATCGACAGCAATATTAAAAAACCTATCCTTATACCAGAGACACCCATTACTTTATCAGCGTTATTACTCGCAGTGAAGAATGAGCCTTATTCTTGTGATAGCAAAACGATTTTACAGTAAAACGCCTTAACGTTGCCGTAAAAATGAAAGCAATAAAATAATGGGCAAATCGAACGTTTGCACGCTTCCAGTGATACATCTTAAATCAGACTGTAATAGTGAATTAAATGAAATATTTGAAAATTGAATAATGAAAAATTCTTCAAATTTAGATATATCATGCAGAGTCGTATTTTTCGCAAATAAATGGGATAAAAAAGTGGGGTAACCGAGTTCGTTTTGGACAAAACGACAAGACATTTCTCTGAACAGCTCAGTTTTGACAGAAAACCTACCGAGATCCGAACTTGAGCGCGCTCGTGCGCTCGCTAATCACGCAAAAAATGGCGCGCAGAAAGGATGCGCAATGCAATTGAATGGAATCACCTTAAAATTCGGGCGCCTTTAGAAATGCACAGAACTGTTTTTGGAAACTTTCCGGATTAAATAGGTTTAAACCGACAACTGCTTCGCTAACAGTTTCTTAAATACTTTAATATTTCGTTCTCTAACTAGAGACCATCAAGATTGAAAACAAACAAACACCAAACACATTTTAAATTATGGCATAAGTCTTGCGGATGCGAATTTGTTCTTTTTTTTTTTCCTTTTTTTTTCTTTACAAATATCTTTTCACTTAAATACACAAATAGACAACAAAGAGAAAAAAGCAGAAACAGAAGGAAATAAATTACAAGGAAAAAACGAATTAGGAAGAGAAAAAAGGTGGCAAGACTTGCGTCATGCTTTTCATTAGACACTATATATATTGCCTTCTTTTCCTGTTTAAAACGAGAGAGCTTGGGGCCACGGTCGTCCAGACAACAAGTAAAGAAAAAGCGCCTACAGGAAGGGGGACAAAAGGGGCCATTTTTTCAATTCCAATTTATTTGGGTGGCCTGCTGTTTCTATTTCAAAGTTTCTTTGCAACACCATACAAAGAACCTTGCTTGCAGGAGACAATAGTCAATTTGTAGCTTAAAGTTCGATGTATCCGGCCTCAGGCCCAGAGCCGTCGTTATTTTTAGGATGTAAGACTTCTGAACAACTTTACATCCTTTTAGCCAAGCCACAACCTTAGCCCAAAAAAATTGTGTTTCGTCGCAATCCCAAAAGAGATGAGTAAGTGTTTCGAGTTCAACGCCGCAAAAAGAGCAATTAACGCTTTCCTTTAAGCCAATTTTTTGCAGAAAGGAATTTGTAGGAATTCTCCGATGTAAAAGCTTAAATTGAAACTCAATCAACCTTGAACTATTAGTACACTGGTGGGTTAACAGATAAGCTGCTTTCCAATTTATCTCGGTACAGTTACAATCCGACATCCATTTTTCTTGACTCTTAGCAGGTAAAGATCCCTTTTTTTCTGCAAGGACCTTGTATACGAGTTGACTTGCTTTTTTCGCTTTTTCTAGCTTAGAAGTCATTGGTTCGCGCTTCATTGATTCCGTTGGATTATTTCCCAGAGACTTTTTCACTATTTGAAGGGCCCATTACAGTATCTCGTTGCTATGATACGTGGTTGCCATGCACGTGCAATTTTACTTCCGGTCGGCAGCAAATTTTTCGCGCCCTTTCTGGCCTCCCGACGCCGGCCCGTCGCCGGTTCAAGTCGCCGATTATTTTTTTAATTTTGTTGCGACAAACACAAAAGAAACTTTTTTGTTTACTTTTTAAATTGATTTTGATTTTCTGCTTTACGTTTAAAAATGTGATTTGTGCCTTTATTTCTTAAACTGGGTGTTTCAGTTGAAAATGAGCTCGAAGCTATCCACCTACGCACGTAAACAGAAAGCGCAGCGATGGCTGCAAGTCGATGGGGAAATGCGGGATCACGAAAAGCCGACATTCAAAGATTTTCAGTGTCAGGTCGGGGATAGAAATGTCAATGATGCGGAGGCAAACCGAAATAAGTATTGTGCCATCATCCCGAACCCATAAAGAAATTCCTGTGTCTGCGGCCGTGACTTCGACTGCTCCCAAACTACCCGACGTCGCTTGCGAGAAAACTGTGATCGATATGCGAACCTGTGAACTGTCCTTCCGAAACTAAGCAACTCCAGTGTTTAGACAGCTCTTCAATAAACGAAGCTCTCGAGGCCACTGACTTGCAGCCACTGTCGCAAGACAGCGTGGAGCAGCATACAGCAAGAAAGGAGGCTTGTAAATTGTCCTTGAAAGCAGCTCTGTCGCGCGAATTTCATGCCCACATTGATAATGCTGTTATTAAAGCACACGATAGAAAACCTGACAAATAATGGTAAGCTCGATACATCTGATGGGCAACGTCTGCTAACAACCTCACTTGAGAAATTAGCAAAAAGTAATTTAAGCGATCTAAAAGACTGTAACTGTGGAAAGGACTGAGAAATACGAATTTTGTTCGGTAAAACAAAACACAGTTGAAGAGTTTGAGTTCGAGTGCAGTCGATGTGGACAGAAATTCAGCTTGAAGAGTGATACTTCTGTCGTGAAAGCCAGTACTCGTCCAAGGTCTGCAATACGTAATTTCGTTGCTCTTTCATTCCTTGTCAGTGGGCAGTATTTCAAAGACTACCGTAAAATTCTCTGGACTCTCGGTCTGGACCAAGTCAGTTCGACTCAGTGGATCCACATTGTCGAATGGCTTGCGACGTTCGTAAAACAGATCGCCAACTGGAGCGTGAAAGAAGCGAGAACTGAAGCAATCCAACGGAAAAACCAATCATCATTACACATCCAGTTCGACGGCTTTTATCTGACTCGCGGCCATTATTCCAACAACAGCTCAGCTCAGCTACCGTCCACTATACTATGCCAAGAATGGGAAAATTATCGCCTTAGCGATCTAGCCATTTATCGCTTAGGCACCTGGCCAATGAAAAAACGAGCGTCACTTCCGGTGCTGCGAAAAATGTACTTCTCTCGTCGAGAAGTAATCGTAGCTGCTGCATTTTAAAAGAATTCGAAAAAACATCTTTTTTCTCGAAATTTAAGCATCCTTTTTGCGAAAAAACAGAAAACAAAAAAATTATACCCAAAAGAGTGGTCAAAGAAGCACATTTTTCATTCTTATTTGTTTATTTTTCTTCGTAAACCAAAACGCATGCTTAAATTTCTTCAAGACGGCTTATGAAATGGTATGGTACAAGAAATTCTGGACAAAAAGGTAAGTCTTTAAGTTAAAATGCATTTTTCTGTTTCTGATCACGTGACATTGGGCGTGGTCCGATGACGTCATAAACTGAACCATATTTGCCCTGAATGAATGTTGTCCAAATTTGGTCCAATGAAAGCATACATGTGTTGAGTTACAGCAAACTCATTTTTCTCTAGCAACGGCCTCAAAAGATACTGCAATGGGCCCTTAAGCATAGAAATAACGCCACAATAGGTAAGAGGGCACGGTGTGAATTTAAATTTTGCCTTAAATTCTTGAAACGAGAGAAAAGAGTTATCGTCTTTTAGCAAGTCCCTGACTTGATTAATGCCACTCCTAAACTAGTCAGAATAGAATAAAGTCTTTTTGGCGATTTTAAACACCGAGTTAAACCAAAGAGTTTGAGAACAAAAATGCTCAACCGATTTTAACTGGGGTTCAACTTCGGTCCAGATATTCAGAATTTCCTTCAAGAAAGGGTCCTTAAAATGAACGCGATTTAGAAGGTCATTTTTATACTCCGGTTGTAATTAAAAAGCATTTTCCCCCAAAACGTTCCACTGATTCCAAATCCAGGAAAAGTTTCCATTTGCCTTTGTTCTCATCGTCCAAATACTTTTTAATCCAAGAGCACTTTACGGCTTTATTAAAAGACTCAATTTCCAACATTATAAGACCGCCATCTTTAAAGACGTTTATCATAACCTTTCGCTTTATTTTATCGCCTTTCCCGTCCCATAGAAAGTCACAGAAAAGGCTATTTACTTCCCTAATAATAGACTCTTCGCAGATGCGAAGTTAGCCTAGATCATAAAGTTAGGCGCTTTGAGGAACGCACAAAACTGTTTTCGGAAGCTTTTCGGATAAAACAGCTTTAAACCGACAACTGCTTTGCTAAAAGACGTTCGCGCACATTGTTTGTGCGCATCCTTACTGCGCACGTAATTCACGTCGCAATGTCATGCCACGTCATGCATCGAGTGCACGCACTGAGTCAGAAATATAGACAGATACAAGGGGGGTGGGTATTTTTGGATCTATCAACGCGCTTGACTCTCTTAAATGCACGGTGACCCCATTTTTTTTCTATAAATCACATCCTTTACTTGTTCTCTGCATTTTGTCCAAAAACAAAAAAAAATCTGCAAGTGACAAGTTTTAATTTTATTGCGATTTCTACTCAAATACAATCGAATTTTTCTATGAATGCAGGTATATGTGACTTTCAGTTATCCTTCAGTGAGGCTAATTTTACCTGAAGAAACGATATTACAAGCAAAAATGTATTAAATAGGCCTATTTGCGAGGAAATGAATAAATAAGCATTGTCTAGAGTCCTCCACGTAACTTATTTTAACCCTCGACGTAAGAAAGCCGATTTCGCCTTCCATAACCAAAACTTCTAAAAACACAGCATTTCCAGCACGCTTTATTTCCGAAACGAGCACGGTGACCCCCTCAATTTTTTTGCTTTTCTGACATGAGTTGCTCATTATCTAAGGACAAGAAAATCGACAATTGCACAAAGAGATGGACCCGGCAGTCAAAATTGAAAGCAATTATTTGCCGTAATCTTACTGAAGTGTTGCTTGTCCTGTGCTTTGACCTACTGTTATTAATAAACAAACACAAAAACCAATAAGTTTATACTTAAATGCAATTCGCGTAACACTTCCAGCATCGTGGGTCCCTCCACGCGAGCGAAATCGGCTGAGCATAGCAAAATATTCAAGACTACATCTGTCACAAATCTGAGCGCGTTTTCTAATATAATTTTTTAAAGTCAAAAGTAAATGACATATTTGTAATGACATAAATTAAATTTCCATTTCAAAACGTAATTTCTTTGACCGTAATACTCAAAATCACGTACCATAAACCTTTTAAAAACTTCACTTACTCGGTTGTTTCAGAACAAGACAAGCTCTCCGCCATGGTGAAAACCAACATGAAATCCTCGAAGGCAGATTTCGTAACTGGAACTTTTCGCCTTCCACCAAAAAGACAACTGAGTATTCTTTTGAACTTTTTCTTTCCATTTATCGATATTAGAGGTTTTTTTTCTTAAGTTTAAAACTTCAGTACTGTCGAACAATCGTTTGGGTAAACAAGCTATTAAAGCTTTTAAAAACATCTCTTTTTCAAAAGCGACGGTGGTCAAGCAATTTCCCATCAAGAAAAACGCCGGTTGCCCAAAAGCACAGCGCGATTTCCCACCAAGAAAAGATGGCATTCTCCACGCCCCCGTCGGGTTGTCTTGGGACTCACCTCCTCCTCCCCCAGAGTCTGTACGGGAGGGCGGGGCACGTACGCTGACGTCACAACCAAAATATCTCGGACGATAGGCTACCAAATTTGCTTAGCGATGGTGCTCCGCTATTAAAGGAATCTATACTGCCTTGGCCTGTCCTCGAACGATCGAGATGTCGAAAGAAATTACTAGCAACTAGATGACAGTACTTAGAAGTTCTCAATCGGGTTATTAAAGTTTTAGCTTCCTGATTTAATCACCACACTTAGGTTACGGATAAGGTTATCAGTGTGTAATCTTCCTTTTTGCCTTTTCTAAAAATGAGAAAAGAAATAAAATTAAAGGTCTTTTAGTCGATTTAACTCACCATTTCATGGTTCTAGCATAAAGCCATTATAAACGTTGGATGTAAAGAAGGGTGAAAAACACCCATTTTTATTCGAAAATGGCTTGACCTCATAAAAATATTAATAATAATCATGACACTTATGATACTTATAACGTCATATCTCGTAATTATAACGAGTGATTCTCCCTAAGCGTACAACTACTGTAAAGGGTAGATGCTAACAAATAATCCTCTTAAAAAATTGAAGAAAAACCTTTATGAGGGTTGCCATCAACTCCCCGCCCCGCCTTCTTTGCACGTCCAAATAAACTTAGTTTAGGGTTGTTTCAATCATCAGAGTCCCTGCTTTTTCACGCACTAGTTTATACGCTCAATCAGTTTGAGGAGCCAATTGTGTTTTTGTTTTGTTTAGTTTCACATTTTGGCTTTATGAACTTTAGCCGACATGCCACATGTCAATTCGCCATCAGTTGTTTTCAGAGAACAGTTTCTTTTTCTGGATAAGGGATGGAGCAATTTAATTTAATCACGGTTGTGGCATAAACAGAGTGGCAGATGACAGAAATGTCAGGTGTAAAATTGATATTTAAGACGATTTCCGCTCAACCTTCGAGAAATAACTGCAAAAACTAAGTCACCAAAAAAATACTTGCAGCACTGTCACATTTTGAGAACAGATAAGAAGAACTTATCGTTAATTTTGCTCCCAAGCTGACCCCGCGAGAGAAAATTGGATTTAAAGTTATCCATATTTCAATTAAATTAAAAGACGCTTCATGTCAGCTCAAAACAAAATGGCGCCCGTTTTTAGCACACTTTTACGAGATTTGAGATTAATGTTCTTAAGAATGCTTGAGAATTTCATCGTGGGGTCACTTCAACAAGTGAACAAGAGTGAGATGTTTCAAATAGCATTGAAAATGTTACCGTGCTGTGAGTAGTTTTTTGGTAAATATTTTTTGCACTTATTGCTCGAACGTTGAGCGGAATCCGTCTCAATATATAGATTTAGCCATGCCTAAAAGCGGAGCCTCCAAGAAATAAACTGGTGCTCGTTTCTCAAAAATACTCCTGAAACTTTTTGCTCTGAAATATATTTCGGGGCTTTCTTTGGCTCGTTCCCTTTCGAAAAGTGTTTCTCAAAAAGCCCGAAAGTGTTCCGAATTGTCCTCCAATATTTTGAGGATCTGTTCTGTAAAACCAAGTTCGAAAGGTCATTCTAGAGGCTGAGCACAGCTTAATTTTATTTTTTCGGGCATCAAACTGGACACATATTTTACTCAGGAGCCGTCTTGCTTGGTTTTTGAAATGTTTCCACATCCTGTCATTAACTGTCAAGGCTTGTCAAATCTCCTTGGATTATTGGCTGTTGGCTTGAATGAACTTGAAACGGCGCTCATGTACAACAACAAAATAAAACTTATTCTGAAGTAAATGGGTTATCTTCATCGCTTTCGGATGTTCAGTTAACAAATAACATGAACTGTCCCTATTAGTCTGGTCAAAAATTTATACCATCAAGATTGAAAACAAGCAAAAACCAAACACGCTTTAAATTATGGCATAAGTTTTGCGGATGCGAAGTAAGCCTATTTAAAGTTAGGCGCTTTGAGGAACGCAAAAAAACTTGTTTTTCGGAAGCTTTTCGGATAAAATAGTCTCAAACCGACAACTGCTTCGCTTAAAAGATTATTACTATTGAAAAGTTCTAGGACAAGAAAATCGACAATTGCACAAACCGACCCGACAGTTAAAATTGAAAGCAATTATTATTCGCCGTAAGTGATGCTTGTGCAGTTGCCTTGCGACTGTGCTTTGACCTACTGTTATGAATAAACAAACACAAAATAATAAACAGAGAAATCATTTTTGAAAAAGTTTACTCAAAAACCCGTAAGTTTATACTTAAATGTAATTCGCGTTACACTTTCAGCATGGCAAAATATTCTAAGACTACATCTGTCAGAAATCTGAGCTCGTTTTCTAATATTTTTTTGAAGTCAAAAGTAAATGACACATTTCTAATGACATAAATTAAATTTCAATTTTCAAAATACTCAAAATCATGCACCTTAAACACTTTAAAAACTTCACTTACTCGGTTGTGTTTCAGAACAAGGCAAGCTCTCCACCGTGAAGAAAACAAAGCGATGAGGTCCTTTGAAGGCAGCTTTCGTAACTTGAAGTTTTCGCCTTCTACCAGTATTCTTTTGAACTTTTTCTTTCCATTTATAGATGTTAAATGTTTTTTTCTCAAGTTTAAAACTACAGTAAAGTCGAATAATCGTTTTGCTAAATAAACTTAAGCTTTTAAAGAAACCTCTTTTTCAAAAGCGACGATGGTCATGCGATTTCCCGCCGAGAAAAACGCGGTTGCCCAAAAGCGCCGCGCGATTTCCCGCCAAGAAAAGATGGCATTCTCCACTCCCGGTCGGGTTGCTTTGGGACTTCCCTCCCCCTCCTCCCGAGTCTGTACGGGCGTACGCTGACGTCACAACCAAAATTTTTCGGATCGATAGATTACCAAATTTCCTTAGCAATGGAGCTCCGCTGGTGGGCTTTGCCCGCAGGCTCCGCTATTATGAATAACAGTGACTTATATGTGATGAATGGTCGTCAGCCTACACAAAATGATTTAACTTCGTCCGAGAAGGACTGAGATGTCTGTCAAAAAAGATTCTTTTTGTAATTCAAGTCTGCCTTCATTAGAACAAAATAAACTCCGCCTTGTTTCAAGTACTTCAACATCCACTGGGCTTGGCAATCGGTGTTTGGGTGGCATTGTCGAATATCAATATACGGTGACGTCATCGATATCTCCGCTGGAACATGCATGCATGCAAGACGACAGTAAGCCAGCACGGAAAATTGTCCACAAACCAGAATTAAGTGGTAAGTTCTGTAGACACGTCTGTCACCATTTAATACTGCCAAAAGGGAAACCTTTTTTATGCCACTAAAACGAGATCCCCGTCCTTCTCCGAACGAGTTCTCTTTTCGGTCAGAATATTTTACACTGAAAGTCACTGTCAGTAACATATATCTGGCCCTTGGAGTCCGAAAAAACGTGGGTCATCAACTTAAGCTTTAATTTAACTTTAAACTGAGTTGTGTTTCTCTTCTGTCTCTTTCTCCTGTTTAGTATTGAAACTGGCGAAATTGCAAAGTGTAATGGGTTCCATTATCAAAACTGAGCGGGATTGTAGGATCTATCGAGCGCGGCGCGGGAGCAATTTATGATTGCACGTAGAATTTACCAGGTCGGGTAACTCAAAATTGAAAGGAATTATAATTCTAATGCCAAATTTGAGTTTTTTCTTCTTCAATGAAACCGCTCAAGGTATATTTAATTTACCAGTTCATAAAATTTGAAGACAATTTTGTTTTTCAATAAATGTATCATCCGCTAGGTAGATCCCTATCTGTCTATCCTTTTTGTTAATTCCATACTCGTTTATTCACGTTTCATTATATAATTTAAATGTTATCCGTTGGCTGGGGATTTATCTTTTCAAATTTATTTAAATGATGATCTGCGTCAGTCTCAGCCGTCAAAACCTGACGCTGATTTTATTTACAGTAAGTTCAAAGTAGTGCAGGTGCATTTATGGTTGAATAAAGTGATTACTAACCGCGGCTGGGAATGGAATTACATGCGATACATGTTTCACTGAATTAATTCCTTTCTCTCGGTGGAGAAACTTCGGTTTAATTAAATTTGAGTTAAAATTTTATCTGTTCACGCTCTCAATTAGTAAGAGCTTGGGACATAACTAGGCGGCGAAGTATCATATAATATCCGCTTGGAATTTGTTTTAATGTTGACTTAACAATACTCAGCTGTTTAAAAGATGGGACTGATTACGATGGACAACATAAATCTCTCTTCTCTAGCAGAGAAGCCTCATCCTGGGAGTTTCCAAGGCAACGCGTGTAAATCTCACGCTACTCTTGTCCCCTCTTTGAAGACACTTTGAATAATTAATATTGTAACTTATTATCGGAAATTTTTTATTTTGTCATGAAAAGTGAACCATGCTAAGGAGATAAAAGCCATGTTTACAGCAACCAGATCAAATTAGTTTTACTTACGTAGGATTTTAAATTGAAATTGAATCTGGTGCGATTTGTTTTTTAGCGACCTTGCAACTGAGAGTGGGTTCAGGTCAGACTTAAATTTGTAGAAAACGGAAAACACGGAGAACATTCCGCTTTAATAACATGTAATAAGTATTTTCAGAATTTCCTTAATCACGTACTCAAGATTCGATACGTGACTGTTTTCCAGAACGTTCTTCAACTGAAAATATTGTCAGTCATTTTGTCAGCAGGTGCCTAATTTTTGAACTTTCTCTCTTGAACTTCATGCGCCTGTTTACACTTTTAAAAATGCACATAAAGCGACCTCGTGGATGATATTTGTACGCTATCAACACTGCTTCAGGCGATAAGGTAATTATAAACATGTACTAAAGCTAAACAGTGTGGTGATATCAAAAGGTTTCACAAAACGTCTGTCATACCCTGCAGAGATAATTAAGAATTTTCCTATACAAAAAGTTATAAGCTCAGTGCCGTAAAACCTTTCTTGAATTTACCATGAGAGTATCAGATTAAACATTAATCACTCGGGGGAAGAGCTTCGCTGAGTCATTTATCATTGGCTATAAATTATGTATCCAAAACTCCAAATTATATTGTTTATACTGTGTTTCTGCTTACCCCTGTCGCGTGATGGCAGAAAGATAAATATTCCATGGATAAATAAAGTCTATTTTAGATCAGTGAAACATCCACATCCTCAATCTCTCTCAAAGTACAAACATCGAAAGCAAGCAGGTAAGCGCACACCAGAAGTGACAAACGATGTCCTTTCCATCGAATTCGTTCAACTTAAATTATTCAGTCTTTAAATTACGCATGGCGTTTACAATGGTTTACAATGAACAATGTTTAAACATTACAAATGTTTTTCTTTTACATCTTTATTCTCAATGGATTTATTCAGGCTATCATGAAACCCTAGCATAATCTTTCGCAACCGCTAATGTCTACCATTAATCGGCTAATTTGTAAATTAAAGTTTGGCTGGTAGCAACCAAGTTTTCAAGTGGCTTAAGCTACGCCCTTTACCGATTTTTTGCTGTTTTGTAATCCAAATTAGGTTCACTGACACGTGATTTTTCCGGCTTTTATTCGATTTTGAGATTTAGAACACCATATGTATTTGCTCTGCATTGCTGAAAATGGCTTGACTAATACAGCCCCGCCTTTATTCGCATTATAATGAAAATCAAACGAATTTTACCGCGTTTGTAACTGAGGATTTAGTTTAAAATTGAGCGGACAATCTACAGTATCCACTATACCTCCAGTAACAAAACTTCTATCCCATTTCCTTGACTAGATTGCCCACCATTGTAACGTGATCATAAGCTATATTTCAGAAAAAGAAATCTACTCGTACCGAATTAAAGGTGAGGAAAATTATTAGCAGTTGGATCAGACAAGACATTTGAGTTTTACTTCTACAGATACGCATTGCACTGCAGTTTAATGAAACATTTTGGTGAAAACCTCTGTGAAAGTTAACATTGAGATAATTATTATTCCGACTATTTTCACATTGTTTTCCACATATAAATTTGGGAAAAACTGACTCATCTCGTCTGTTTTCGAAAATAGCGATTTAATAATATCACGTAATTTAGCAGGGAAAACGGGAACCTATTGACCTATTGCCCGTGTGACAAGGAACGCCTTTATGGTACAGGCTAACAGCACAAGTTCAATTCAAATTGCTTAGTCTTCATATTCAAATAATAAAGAATGTTCATGAAAATTCAGGCTGTACTTTAATAGTCTTTTAATTAAGTTTAACTGAAAATTAATTACAACCTCTTTTCAAATGCAGTCCACTCAAGGGTGGAACCAGGGTGGAAAATTTTCATAGCAAGTTATCAATGTTGGCTTTACAAAGTTAGCTGTTCAAATATAGTCCTGAAAACAAGGATAATAAAATTGGATCTATAATATCGCGAAAAATTCGGACTCAAAGAAAGTAAGTCTATCCTCCTTGGAGCTGTCTAGGTGACAAATGATGTCAGTACAACTACGCTTTTATAAATCATTTTGTCCCAAAACGATTTATTTTTCCACAAAATACTGTTCATTTTGTCGTCAACCATTGTGAATTTGCTGAAGAAAAAAAAATGGCGAAAACGATCAGACACGCTTAATCGTAGGTTAAAGTAACGGAGGATGTGAGAATTGGATTGTTCGAAATCGATTCTCTGTTTAGCGACTTCGCCTTTCTGCGAGCGTGGGTATAGCTGAGTGCATGTTTTTTAATGGTTGTTAAGTTTTCCACCTTATTAGATATGATATGGGTAACGTATTTATTTTTCCTAATTTCGTTTACAGTAGGTGAGGATTCCCAATTTGGGAAAATCGTTTCCTTAACACAAATTCAAGCCTACAGCTAAACAGAAACAGCAAAACAGAGATGAACTCTAAAATTAATACAGACCGTTAATTAATTACCCCGGAAAAGTAAACACAAAATGTAAATGACGGCGCCATCTTGAAGTGGGCGTTGAAAAAATTAGTCCGTGGAGTCTCTTGGTGGAAAACAACAAAAACAAAATGCGATACGACGCTTTTCAGTTTTTCAATATTTTACAAAATGAGGTTGAAAACATTTCCCTGTTTTGAGTCTGGGTAACTTTGAGGTGAATCTTTTCGATCGAGCACTCAAGATTCGACACGTGACTGTTTCATACTCTATGTTTTCCAAGTAAACAACCCAGCAGCTGCATTATTTTTGACCTTCCGTGTACCTGTTTGAACTTGACATACACCGTTGGACCTCTTGGATGAAACATAGAAGAGCTATAAGCTTATGATATTTGCAAAACACCAAACTCTTGTTTTGATGCTCTGTTGGCTATTTCCGCTTACGTCTCGTTACCTTCACGTGAAAGCAGAAAAATAAATATCTCATGGACAAATAAAACATGATTTTTGTCGATATAAAGAACACCCATAAACTTCCTCAGCCTTTAGGTATAGATCTCTCTGTGTGGAGTCCCCGAAACGTAAGTGCAAACCGCAAATGGAAACTAAAGTTTATTTTCTTTGATTCCAATTTGAGCTATTGGGTCATTTTTGCCACAATCTCGGTATTATTATAATCTAAAAATGTATCATGTTTGTATTTTTATGCCTCATTTCCACAGGGTACAAAAAGCTTCGCTCTGCTTTAAGGGATAGCATGCACAATCGAAAACTGCGACAACTACTATTGATAAAATGTCCATGTCAGTTATTATGCTATATAACACTTTTTGTGCCGTTTTCTAGATCAAAGTAGATTCTTTGACACCTAATTAGTCAAAGTTTACTTAAAGCTTAAGCATCACAACGCCTCCTAATTGTTGTCAATGGGGTGACGTCAGACCCCTGAATAGAACAAAAGCCTTTCTTTCTTACATACTGACGTAATGGACATGTGAAAGACATATCTATGAACTGCAGTATTAACGTAAAATGAATAGAATGATCTTAAATCAATTGCTTTTTAAGCCTGAAGAAAAGATTTCAAGGCTACGACCAATTTCGAACCTATGACCTCTACGATACCGGTGCCATAACGGCTTGAGATGCTGGGAGCAGGTCCGGTCATGTTGAATTGATGATGCGGGGTATCAGAACCCAAAAAGGTTAGTTGGTAGAGCAACGCACCGGGCATCACAGGGGCCGACATGGGTTCCAATCCCTTTGTAGCCTTGAGATCTTTTCTGCTTTTCAGACGAAAAAAACAATAACTGCTTAAAATGCGACACACTGCAAAAATTATTCAACTCATTTCATTTATTCACATCACAAAGACATTCCCTGCCTCTTTTATTCCAGATCATGACTCGTGGGAATGTTATTTGGCCTGAACATAACTACTACCTCAAAATTGACTTGTTACGATGCCCAGTTTAAACATGGAGCGATCCTATAAAAGGGAAGGCTCCGCCCCCTTGAAATGCTCGGTTGGTTCCAATCTAATTTTGTCAGCTAATGGTAGACGCCGGACGAAATGGTCACGCAGTTGATATTAAAAACAATAATTGCTTAAAATGCTACACACTGCAAAAATCATTCAACTCATTTCATTTATTCACATTACAAAGACATTCCCTGCCTCTTTCATTCCAGATCATGACTCGTGGGAATGTTGTTTGGCCTGAACATAACTACTACCTCAAAATTGACTTGTTACGGTGCCCAGTTTAAAGTGCCTATGAAATAAAAAATTTTTTTTGCACATTTTCGTAGTTTATTTATGTGTTAATTCCGAAATGGCAAGAGAAATTGGATGGCAAGAAACAAAAATCCGTTTTTTGCCGTTGAAAGTACCGAAAATGACCAAAATCGTGTCTCCGAAGACTGGGAACGAGTTGGCCGAGGAAGCGGGCCGTATGACGTCACAAATCGCGCAGAATGTTTGACTCTTTGGTCTTTGTCAAGTCTTTCAGCGATGAAACTTACATTTTCCTTGCTAATATTGATATACAATGAAAGCTACGGACGACTGAGGAAAACGCTAAGATTCAGCTCGAAGCGATTTCAAAGATGTGCAGTTTTTGGGTTTGTCGTCTGTGATAAAGCCTAAACAACGACAACAACAATCTTGCGCGAAGCAAGATGGCGAATTGTATTGTTGGGAGCGACTAACTTTCAGCTCTACTGGCTTGACTGGCTTGAAGGAGAAGCTTCCAAATTGAATGGTCAGTACTTTTATGTGTTAATAACGAGAGATTGACGCAGCCTTGACTTTACTTCTTTTGTTCAGAGCGTCGTTGTATGTACTTCAATTATTTTCCTCAAACCGATACCAGACAAGCTCAAGTTTACAGTGTACTAATTTGTTCATCTTTTCATAGGTTTTCGCGCCAAGAGAAAGGTAGACTCAGTTGTTCGGCTCTTTCGAATGAGGACTTTTGCAGAGAGAACACTGATATAAACTTATTAGTTAGCAGGAAGTATTTTATACATTGAAGATAAGCATACCCAAAATTTGCTTGAAATATTACAACATGCCTAATGGCTGACACATCAATAGTAATTTCTAAAGAGCGTGTTTTATTTATTATAATCAGCAGCTGCAAATGATTTTCAAATGGAAGTGCAGTGCTTTTATTGTTGTAAATTTCAAGCCATTTATGAGGGAGCGTCTCAAAGCAAATAAATAAGAAGTTTTGAGTATGGTGCTCATTTGTGGTCTTTTACTCCACCTGGAGGTGCTATGAGGATGATGACTGTGATAAATAAAGGTGGACATTGTGTGTTACGCGTGCAAACTCAGACTAGTGTGACTTCAGCTTTGTCTTTGTAATAATCCATCGCTTCTGACTACATGAACTGGTTTGAGTAATTGCCTACACAATATTAGGCGAGCTGAGATTTTTGTCCTTCTGTTCAGCAATTTGCTTGAGGATTTTGGTTCATACCAATTTTGTGGAAACATGCTATGGCAGGTGAGAGCTGGTGTACTGAGTTCTTACTGGCTTTATGTGATCACTTATACTTTCATGGTGCTGGTCTCATTTCAATAAAATTAACCATACCTGTCCAGTTATACTGGCCCCAGTTGTTCAAAAGTTGGATAGCAAATTATATCCACCGGATAAATCTCTATCCAGTGGATAACGCAATTGGTTTCCCTAACACGTATCCACTGGATAGTGATTTATCCGGTGGATAGCGCTATCCAACTTTTAAACAACTGGGGCCTGGTCTGAGCTCCCTTTGTATACTGGTCTCATATGACAATAACTCCCTTGGGTCACTCTCAACACAGAGATGCATATGTAATTTGCTCCAGAAGTACATTTTGAAGTGCCATTTTCATTGAAACATACACCCATTCCGATTCCATGAAGTATGGCAGAAATGTCAAGTTAAATTTGCCCTCCTTGTGTGTGTAGTTTCATTTTTTTTTTATTTTTATTGAAGGCGGGGGGGGATGGGGAGAGGTTAAGGCAGCTCCCTTGGATCCATAAACCCTTTGAATTACAGTACCCTCCCAGTACACTGTACACATTACGCATGTATTAGCCTTTTATGTTGTTAAGAGATATGATCTTCAGTAACAAATGTCTAAGAGTCTGTGTTCGATTAAGCTCCATAAACCTTTGAATTCTCCCAACACTCTCGTGTTTGCATCAGGCTTCCGCTGTGAACCATGCATGCCACTATTGTTTGAAGATATGTATTTTACTATCTTGGGCACTTATTTAGTAACAGAACCCCCCTTTGTTACCAGTGTTTTTAGACTGATGGGACTATCCTGTGTATATATTATTATTGTTATTATTATTACTATTATTATTATTATTATTAAAGCAGTAGAAGACGTTTATATGCTCAATGTCCCTAAATAGCATGCATAGGGCGGGAACGTAGCCTGTGCAGCTAATTTTTGGAAAAATTTATTATTATTATTACTATTACTATTGTTATTATTGTTATTGGGGCAACAAATTAAAGTTGGAGAACGAGATCGAAAAGGCCCATTTGAAACCTCATTATTGATTTTCTGTGAGCTAATTAGGTGGCTAGAGTGGTAGCTTTCTTGGGTACAGGGAATGAGTCAAGAAGAGACCGAGACAATTCCGTGTGTGAGGAATTTCCAATACAAAGCCTGCCACAAAATTAAATAATGGGAAATGAAGCTCACATATTTTCATTGCCCTTCAGTAATAAAAATGACTAAATAACTTATGCCATAAATTCAAATTAAACTACATCACCAAGACTGTGCTGCAGAAGGGTCAATTAGACGATGTTACGTGTGGTATGTGAAATTTCATATTATATGGTCCTTTTGAGATAACAGGAGGAGGGTCAACAAGAAGAGAGGCACAAATCTACTTGAAATGTGTAGTGTTTAAAGAGGACCACATAAATCAAATACAGTGGAAGCAGAGTGTCTTGCAATAAAAATTATCAATGCTGAGCTGAAGTGCTTCCTTTTATTTGACGAAACATGTACACGAGGGATTTATAAATATTCCTAGAGCTATCTCTGATTAACTGAAACGTCTTGTCTCGTCGTCGGTCAAGACAGTTCCATTCATTGTTATCCCTTCAAACTCTATGGTGAACATCCAGTTTGAGAAACGTATTATCGGAAATGTAAACAAAACTAGCTAAAACTTTGCAGCACAGTTATGCGTTGTAGATCTTGGATGCGTTTAGGTAATAGTGGACAGATGCATATAGCAATAGTTTTGTGGACAAAATATTGAAAACCTTCTTTATCTGGATCTTTAATCTTGAATTGCGATAACTTCTACTAGTAGAACTAATCCAACAGTGGCAGAAGTTACATATATTAACGCACATTCAAATGCTGCGGCTTTTCCGTGAAGGAGCTCTGTAATGCGGGTTGAATCGAATTCTTACCGAGTCGAACACGGTTCAAATGAGTCCGCTTCTCTCCTTAATTCGTTTCCTTTTGAGAAACAACACACACATGCTCTCATTGTGCGAATCCTGCCCTTGTAGCTTACAATCCTGTGCCCACGAGTCACTCCAAAGTAATTTCTCTTCTGGAAACCCTCTTGTCAGCCATAACACTCTTGTCCTCTGCGCGATTTGTGACGTCACAACCTTGTAATGCGATCGTTTTGGCCGAGCGCAAAATGGAGACACTTTTTGGGTGCCAAATTCGAACTTTGCGGCTGGAAAAATATCCTATGCAAAGGGTTCTACTCAGCAAAACGTACATATTTAGACTGAGGGAGTCATAAACTATCATATTTAGGAGAAAATTTTTTTAGTTCATAGGCACTTTAAACACGGAGCGGTCCTATAAAAGGGAAGGCTCCGCCCCCTTGAAACGCTCGGTTGGTTCCGATCTAATTTTGTCAGCTAATGGTATACGCTGGACGTAACGGTCACGCAGTTGATATCAAGTAGAATGTTCGTTTGTTTATCCGAACAACGAATGAATAAACCTAGAATAAAATAAGCTGTAGATACTAAATGTATAGTGTACAAATACAAGTAAGCCGTCAAATCTCATTTAACTCTAAAACGTTGCAATTTATCTGCGAGTCTGAGGTTCTCAACTGGAGTTGATAAACTCGAAATAAACGCTGATAAACCCTAGCCTCGCCGCTAAACTATTACTAAACCAGAGTCAAAGACTTCTACAATTTATTTCATGACTCGAGGTTGAATATCAGTCTGTGAAGATGTAATTTGTTAGGACATTTTCCAAACGCGGCCGCAATTACAGATGGTTTATAATCCGCCGCCGGATTCTATGCTTTATTTTGTTCATAATACTCTCACCCATGGGGTTTCTTTCATCGGTTCGATCTTATTATAATCAATATACAGAAGTAATTGTTTCCCCGAAAAATCTGTTTAAGAGTTAGACTGCTATTTGTTTTATTTTATACTTCGTTTTGTTTTGCAAATGCCATATTCATACGGATCGAGTTGTTTATTATTTATCGGTTTCGGTTTGCTTTTATAGCGCCTGGTATTTTGCCTCTTGACTGGTCTTTTCGTCTTCAAAAAATTGTCATTGCAAAAATTCGGGGTGAACATACACGATATTTCCATTCGTGTGATTATCGAAGAATTATCCACCAATTTCTCCAAGGATAAACCAATCCTTTATCTTGTTTATCGGCTACCAATTTTGCAAGTAATAGGAGAATGTTGGACTCGAAAGCACGTCCTTTTGATCTGGCAAGTGAGCCAATCAAATGCCTCCATCGGCACCCCTTGGGATTTGTGATTGACAGGCTGAACACCTCAGCCTCCCTTTTTGTAGGTTCGCTTCGTGTTTTTTAAAAACATTTTAGGATCTATGAAAGCCATTTTGCATTGTGGAGTAAAATAATCCCAAGGAACTTATGTGACCGTCGATGAAATATTATTCGCCTTACAGGTGAAGTCGGATTGAGATTTTCCATTAATAGCAGTGTTTAATTTGCAGACTTTAACTTGAAGTCCATTCACGATGTCAAACGCCACAAGTAAGCCAGCTAATCTTCCCACAGATGCTCTAGCCGAACCGGGACCTGACTGGTCCGTTGCGAGGACGATTTGGGGACTGGCTTGGGGGCTGCATTGGATTGGCTTCGGCGTTCTGTTTGGTCTGCTTGCTATCCACTCTTTCCTCGCTTTAGTGTTGGTGAATCACAAGAAAGGATTCTGCCGCAAGCCTTTGCATATGGCTATCAACTCCCTGCTGTTCGCCCTTGGAGCCACTCGAGCCGTCTATTTAATGTTGGATCCGTACGAGTCCAGAGAAAATGGCGTGGAGGATCCAAAATGGCTAACACTGCTACTCTTCGGAATCGCTTACCCCTGTTTGACATCCTCGTTTTGTCTGATTCACCTGGCTTTTCTTGAGGTCACCAAGTTGAAGGTTGGCCCAAGCAAGCTGCAGAATGCAAAGTTTCTATCTGCAGTTATTGTTGCTCATTTTATCATCGTCTTCACTGCAGAAACGACATCTTCAATCAAGCCAGAGTTAGACGCACTCTTGATCGTTTGCCAGTCATTCTTTATTCTCTGGGGCTTGCTTCTCTCTGGCTGTTTCATCTACAGCGGCTGCAAGGTGATCAACCGCGTGGATAAGGTTCAACAGCAACTCAGCACCATCGAGAAAAACGAGCGCCCAGTAAAAAAGCCTCAACAGAAATCGCGCACCACCAAAGTGGCAAGGATCACGCTTGCCACCAGCTTCTTGGGCATCGCAGTGTGTGGCTTGCATTTGTACTCCATGATTGGGGTGTACGGAATGTACAGCGATGTCGTCCACCCGTCCCCTTGGCCATGGCTGGCATTTCAATCAAGTTTTCGCCTCGTGGAGCTTGCCATGGCGTACACGATCGCCTATAGTGTGACGCAACCAGCAGAAGGAGCAAAGAATTCAAAAAGATTCACATCGCCTAGTGAACAAGAGGGAGGGGCTCAGATCACCTTAACGGAAGTGAAGCCAGTGTAGAAAACGCGGTGATCTACTGCTAGTTCAGTGCCTTTTGAAGTAGACGTCTGGTGAACCAGGGAGAACGCTTTTTGGAAAATACATAACAGACCATAATATGCCGTGAACTAGACATAAACTTAGACCTGTAGAGGCAATGGACGCGCTACTTTAACTGTAAACTGTCTTACTTTATAGTGGATTAAAAAAAATTCAAATGCAGTGGAACCCCCCCCCCCCCCCCACACACACACACACATACACACGACAGCTCCTTATTTACCATCTCGCTATTATGCCCAATCATTTTTTTGGCCTCTAGAAAAGATGTAACGTTTGATTTTCAAAATCGTCTTAGAGGGGGCCAGGAGGGGCATGGAAAAGTTGACCCGCCAGCTAAACGAGGTTTCGGAGAAAAAGAAGCAGTCGACTGAAGCTTCTTTCTAGTCTTCTGTCTTCTTGTGCATAGAGTGCAATAGAGA
This sequence comes from Siderastrea siderea, assembly GCA_964030785.1. Taxonomy (NCBI): domain Eukaryota; kingdom Metazoa; phylum Cnidaria; class Anthozoa; order Scleractinia; family Rhizangiidae; genus Siderastrea; species Siderastrea siderea. Next base: position 33,100,194 of record OZ034969.1, read on the forward strand.
CTCGTACTTCATATGGTCTGCACAGTCATTCGAAACGATGTCCAGGTCGGGAATGACCGAACATTTATGGCACTTCCATTGTCTTTCGAGAAAGAAGGGTGCCATCTTAAACCCCGTTATCCCAATTACATTTAAAAAAATATTTTTGGATTACGGAGTACCACTGAGGAAAGCTCGCGAAGAAGACACCTTGTTCGGGCTGGAAGAAGGGGTCGGGGGACTTGAACAATTATTGTTGCATCTCACTCAAACTCACTGCACCCTACGCAAATGATGCAATTTTTTCATGCCCCGAAATCTTCTCGCTTAAATTGGAGGTGCAAGAGAATCAAGTTTGCCTAATGGACTAAGTTAAGAAAGAACCGTCAGCGCAAAAGCGCCAAAGCTTTTTCTCTAGTCGTTAGTTCCATTTTCAGTTCGTTGTTAATTTCTAATATCCAGAGAAACCATTGACACCGGTATTGCTGAGGTTACCCTGGATAAATAGTAGTTTATTATTATTATTATTATTATTATTATTATTATTATTATTGGGAAGTAGTTACGTTATTACCAAGATTAGCTTGAACGACAGTTTCTGTATGTAAGAGAACAGTATTAAAAAATCTGAGGGCAATGCTGTAGACCGAGTATACTTCAAACTAATTGTCTCCACAGCTAAACAGTACGTATTACTTATATCACGTATTAATTACATTGTGCACTGGACCAAGAGCTGTCTAGTTTGGGAATAACTGAATATGTGCTTGAAAACACGTAGTATTTTAAGCTAGCAATGTTGAACGCTCAAAACCCTTAGGTTACTTTAAGTTAATGTAACGAACAGGCAGACTCTGGAGTGATGAACTAAGTACTCATTTGCAAGAACCTCATAAAAGGCAAAATGTAGCTCTCGAGGATTCTTCTTTTGACTGACAAACCTAAATAATGGTTTTGTGTTTTTTATGACATTGTTGTAAACAGTGATGGAAACCAGATCAATCCTTTGTCTGATATACTTGGGTTTATTAATTACATAAAAACCTTAAAACTAAAATTATCGATCGGCTTGTATGGAATACTCTCTTCACTCTTGCCTACTGAAAAGTTACACATTTGAGGAATAGTTAATGTCGTATAAATCAATGACTCAGTAGGTTGTCTTCAGCGTTATCGGGCTTAATAGCAGCTCGGTCAGTATTCTGCCACTACTCGCCGCTAAATTGTGATTGTGGGTGTTTTCCATTTGCCAAAAGTTCCAGAAATTCCGGTCGGAAAGTAAATGGAACATGAATGTTTAGGTCGTTCTAGCGGAAAATTTCCGGGAGAAACGGAATCTCCAAAAAGGTAGTCCCGTTTTCCCGCTTGGGATGTTCCAAACAGAAATTAGTGTTCGATGTATTCATCTGATACTAGTTCCAGGCCTTTGACAGACGATTTCGCGAGCATTAGGGGCCGTTTACATGAGAGAGGGTACCCCTAGATAGTAGCGTTACCCTAGGTAGTAGAGTTTTCCTTCTCTTTTGTATAACGCAGTTCGGGTGTCCCTAGGAGTAGGGTTTTCCTACCTTGAAGGTAGGGAAACCTTACATGGTAGGGACAGGTTTTGTTCACATAATCCCAGGTAAAACCAAAAAGTAGGGCTAGCCCTAGGGGGTTAGGCTATGTTTCTTTGTTCTCAAATTACCGCTGGCCACGTGTAAAAGGCGTCAAATTCGAGCTTGGTTTCGACCTTATGACTGAAAGTCAACCTGAAGGTTCAGAAACGACGAGGGATGCAATGGAGGAAGATCTGATCGAGGAAAGCGCTTTCGAGATCGAAGAAATCGACCAATATACACCCAGAGAGCGAGCGCAAAATCATTTACAAACGTCAACAAACGAAAAGTACCGGCAAGCCTAAGTAAAAGTAACAAGAAGGCGAAGAAGTTTTCTTGGTCAACGGAGAAAGTGGAAGTTTTGTTAATTTTTTAAAACAATTTTTTTAAACAAACAAGTTTTACAACTTAAGGTCGCACAGTGCTGCTTACTAGTTTAGCTTCTTAAAAATTGCTTAAAAAAATATAAAAATTGTTTATAAAAAATTGCCCTTTTATTTTAGCCCCCACCCCCCTTCGAGGTACGGACAATTCAGCTCATGTAAAATGACGCTATCTCTTGACCCTGCAAGGGAGGGTGCCCCTACCATGTTCGAACTTTGCACTTAGAAGGAAGGTATCTTCAACTCTAGTGGGCAGTGTGCTCCTATCCCCTAAGGGCACCCTCTTTCCATGTAAACAGGCCCTCAGAGTGATTTCACAAGCCGCGATTCTTATATTCTAATAAGAATCATTAAATGCTAGTGCGAAGAACAATAAAGAAAGCACGCGCCACGGTTAAACCATTGTCTCAAATTTTAAATTGTTCACAACGTGGCTTGTGATATCTGAATGGTTTGCACAGGCAACAGATGGTGGTAACAAGTAATGAAGTAATGCAGATGGTACGCGCTTGGACTGCACAGTAATTTCCGACCGAAATTCCCGGAATATATTTTGTAAATGGAAAACACTCTGTGTAAGATGCCCTATTTAAGTATCTCAGCGGTCCGGAATCCTAAATCCTTGAATCTGATTGGCTAATGACGCGCGCTCCAGCGGTCCGGTACCCCGCGTACGGACCGCTCTAATCCGCGGGAAAACTTGAAGTGAAATCATTTTACTCCAGCACAGCGAACGTTGGATTTTTCTTATTAAAAATGGAACTTTTCTCTCGTTAACCGTTGTAAAGTAAAAGGAAATATCAGCAATGGAATAAAAGGCCTGGTTATTCTCCGAAAAAGGCGAGTATTCCTGTGGCTTTGTTGAGAAAATTTTGCTGGCTTCCTTTTTTCGAGCTGTAGTTTTCTTATTGACACGCCATTTGATTTAACACGGGTTAACTGCAAGTTTCTCGTTTGAAATTTCGTTATTTTCCTTGGAGATCTCTTTTCTAATCTTGTCCCATTTAGCTTCATTCAAGACAATATATGATTATTAATGATTGTTAGCTAAAATAGTCAAACAAAAAACCTCGCATCGCTGTGAGTAGTAAGGTACGCCCGTTTGGTAGATTTCCTGGCTTCTGATTGGTCGAGAGCGATCACGTGACTAGAGGAACTTCCGGTGGGGGAAACCGCTGACCAGTGGGAAAAAAGGATCGTGGGCTCATGGGAACCGGAAGTCACGTGATTTGGAATGGGAAACCGCTGGCGAGTGTGAAAAAGGGATCGCGGGCGCATGGGAACCGGAAGTCACGTGGTTTAAACCGGAAGTCACGTGTTTTAGGATGGGAAACCGCTGAGCAATGTGAAAAAGGGATCGTGGGCTCAGAATGGGGTAAAACCGCTGAGAAAACGCGGGCGCAAAGTCCAAAGTCCAATTTGGGGAACGTGGGTGGTCCTTTGGAGTGAAAAGTACACAAAATGAATAAATGACATTTTTTATTGATTTGTTTTACAATAACTCCTTTGTGTTCCTCTTTGATAAGTGTTCCTTAATGTTCATGACAATCGACGATCTTGTTGGGGTTTTCACTGGTAGCCATAGGGGTAGGTCTTGAAGGTGTTGGGATCAATGACTCTTTTGTCATAGACCAATTGATAGAACTTACTGCTTGGTTGAGTGTACAGTTGGAAGTTTTTGGGATTGCGTACAATTTGGTGGGAGTTGATAATCTGGATTTCCCTTGGTTTTGGAAGGGGTTTCTTGATTTCGTCCTTGACATTTTGACGCATGACGTTATAATTCAGCTGGGTGTGTCCTTCGCTGTTGAGTCGGAAGCCTCTAACCTTGCATTCCACTTTTCCTTTATTCGTAGTATACCCATAGTTCTTGGGTCCTCCACTGACAAATTCTTGAATGTATTCATCCTTAGCTAATTCGGAGGCGAAGTCCCCAAGATAGGAACCCAAGACAGGTTTGATTTGAGTGGGTGTTTCCTCCAGGTAGATGACGGAGTCGGTGTCAAAGTAGAGGACTCTTTCCCCTAAGGCTTGCAGGGTGTCATACAATTTAAGGCGGGCGTGGCAGGTAGTGAAGCAGGCCACAAAAATGTTGAGGTTGGGTGAGACGCGGATGTCCTCTTTTTGGTTCTGGTAGTGTACCTCCACCATTTGGTCGGTGACGACGGACACGTGACGTACGTCTAACGCATCGCTATCCAAGAAACAGTGGAAGGCATGAGGGTCATCGAAGGCTTGAATTTGGGTTTTGTTGAGGCGTTGTCCAAACTTACCCCACATGGAGTTGAGCATGAGCTTAGCTAGGGTACGCACGCCCGGGTTCTTCTTGATGTTGTTGTATTCTAACTGGATGCCTTCATGCAGGAAGTACTCTTCGATGTAACGTTGCTTTTCTTCTTCTGTCGTGACATCCTTAGGCCACCCACTAGCTTCTTGTTTGATTTTCAACCAGGTGTTAACATAATCGGCGAAGAGGCCCTCACAGGTCTCTTCAAAATGCCAAGCTTCGTAGATGTATTGGACTTGGTACCCGAATTCCACGGCTTTATACAACTCTGGGGTGCACCAGGTACTGGTGAGGGCACGTTGTTCATCGGTGTGAGGGCAATGATAAGATCTGTCCAAAAGAGGTTTGTCCATTTCTTCTTCCACACAACGGGCACAGAGTGGAAAGAGCAGTTTGTTGTCATGACGGTAAGGCAGCACGGGATGGTACAATTCACGGGGAGGCAGGACTTTGCATTGAATGAGCCCAAAGTACTGGTGTATGTCCGTGTGACCCGGTTGAGAAACGATGGTGGGATGTCCTTTGGGGTAGGTGGACTTCTTGTTGACCCACGGGTACAAGGAGGTGACATCGATGTAGTGAATTTTTTGGCCAGGGGTGATCTGATGGTACAGTTTAATGGCATTGGTACGACCTCCACAGAAAGCCTCTCGAGGTTCAAGTGGTTGGATAAAGTTGAGTTCCCGGACGAAGGAGTCGATCTCTGGGTGGGTGTCTCGGTGGTGGTCCCATTGACATCCCCACATTTGAATGACGTTGTACCCTTGGTTGGTAAGCTTTTGGACTTTGTTTTGGGTGACGTCATAGAGGTCCTGCATGGTTCGATCATAGTTGCGGGGATGTTTTTCGTAGCGATGGGGATAACAGGTAGGGCATCCGTGGGTGAAACAGCCTTGAAATTCGTAGACGGTGTGGGTGTCGGGGCAATAACCATCCACATGGATGTTGGTCCCGGGGATCTTATACTCGCCTTGATTTCGGACATGTTGGATGTACTGAGGCTTTGGATTGGCACTGGCCAGTAGATCGTCGGGGTTGAGATCTTGGAGGGCCCGTTGACGTAGTTGGTGATCGCACCAGGTTAACCAGTGAAGGGCTGGGATGGACTGGTTGATGTTGTTAGTTCTCCACCCGTTAGGACCGGTGGGTTCGCTGGCAATACTGTTGGGGATCATCCGGTTCATACGTAAATCTCGATTACAAGCGGAGGCAATGGTGACGTGATCGAAGGGATTGAAGCCTGTTAAGTCTTCAAACATGCGTTTGAAAGTCAGACATCCTTGTTTGAGGAGTCGTACATCGGAACTGCAATAGGCCAATAACTCTTGTTGAAAATGAAACACCACCCCCTGGTCGCGTTGTTGTTGATGCCAGGTTTCAAAGGCTTGTCTTCCTTCGAGTGTCATGCTCTCAGGCATGTAGTAATCGCGTGAGGGGAGGATGCCCACGTAGTTTTGATGCTCATCACCGGGTATGTTGAAGTTGTGGGGGAAATAGCCTTTGCAGAGTTCTGTCAAACCAAAGGTTTTGGGAAACGCGGAGAGGGGCATCTGGAAGAAACTCATGGAATCAATGAAGCGGATGCGGTCATGTTTGATCTCTAAGAGTTTACATCCGTTGCGGAGTTGTTGGACGATGCGGTTCTCCCCATAGTATTCTTGGATGATAAAGTACCCATCGTACCCTTGAAAATTATGAGCGATGACATTGACTTGACGGGTATCGTGGAGGGTCAAGGCATCCAGCCATTCCAGAAAGTCACGGATACAGGTGGGACCTGGGAAAGGTTTGGGTTCATCGTTGTCTTCGGTTTCGGCCACGACGAGATTGGCAATGTGTTTTCCGTGGGGTTGCATGGCTTCGATATCAAAGAAGACGTGTAAGGGAGGCAGGTCTTCCTCGGCCTCGTCCTCGGAGGAGGCATGGGGTTCCGCGGCGGCGGCACCTCGTTTGGCGCGAGGACCTTTTTGACGGGTCCTCTTTCTCTTCTTTTGGTCTTGAGGTTTGGGGGCTCTTTGTATAAAACAACGGTGGTCGTCAGCGTCGACGTACTGATGACAAGACGGGCAATCCACGTGCTTACAAAGGTGACGTTGAATGCGGGACAAGCCCACATTTTGTTGATAGCATTCAGCGCATCGGTGTCGTTGAGAGCACACGGAGGTCTGGAGGCCCGTGACGGGTTTGCCCGCATGGGTCTTGCTGGAATGGGCTTCGAAACACGTGGGTCCAAAAAAGTCCCGATGACACGAGTCGCAACGTTGAGTGGCTTTCAGGTGTCGGGGGTAAGCATGTTGAAAGTCTGGACAATCTTTCTGTCGACAGGCTCCGCACAACTTGGTTTTGGTGCATCGATGCCTCCCCTCATTGTCATAGGGTTTCCAACAATCCGCACACACATAACTGGACCCAAAAAATCCCGGCAATTTGGTGATGGCATCATAATGGTCTTGGTTGTGCAACAGGATCAGTTGTTTGTCAGAAAGGGGTCCAAACGTGGTGATGTGGAATGATCGCTGTGCATCCACCAGAATGATCTGGTAACCGGTGAGGGACGGAGCCTTGCTGAAAGCTGTTAAGGCGTCATAGCTGCAAGGACCCAAGGGTACCTGGGCTTCATTCTGGAGGTCCAGAGCGAGACGTCTCTGCAGCGGACCGTACCCCCGCTGAATGGATGCCAATTTCGGGTGCTGGTCCACGCGAGCTTTGGCGACCACGAGGGCTCTGGCACAACAGAGCTCATCATCATTTTGGATGCGGATGACCGATTTTTTGTTGGCCGTTAACATGGTCATGGTAGGATGTCCTGGTTTCCCACGACGGGGTTTGCCGGTGCCTTGAGGAGCATGATGAACTTGAGTGATGGAGACTTGAAAGGAATCATCCATTTCAAATTGTTCGTTGCTGTTGAGGGCTTGGGCTAAACGTTGGAACAGCGCTTCCACCCGTTCTGTGTCTCGACGCCATTCACCTGCACGTAATCCCCACCCCTGAAAATTATTGTGCAAGCGATCGGATGCTATGGTAAAGTAGAGGCGATCTTGATCGTGGAGGTCGGGGGTGGTGGTTAACACTTGATCGACGGCTCGACGTAATCCATCTTGCAGAGCTTGGGTTATATTTTGACCGGGAATCAAGTTCCCCCTTTGACGTAACTGGGTCTTGAAATGACGTTCTTGTACCCCCATGCGATCACTCTTCCGATTCACAAAAGGTTCGAGTTCAAAGTCGAAGACACCCTCTTCATTGGTATCCAATCCTCCGCCACTTTGTTGAAGGAGTTGGGTTTGAAACGCCTGTTGCCGTTCCAAATGATCCATCAAATCATGATAGTCTTGATCATCATCGTCATCCAGGAGTTCGGGGCAGATCAAATCATCCTCGTCACTGTCCGCCATGTTTTCGGTGCAAATCAAAGATCCCCCACAGGAATGTGTATCGTCTTTGTCAGAAGAAGACATGATCAGATGAACTCACTGGAGATCGGGGCTCTGTTTTTATAGAGATCCACGCAAAGTATTGTGGTCTCTCTAAGGGGGGGTTCCACGCAAAGTATTGTGGTCTCTCTAAGGGGGGTTCCACGCAAAGTATTGTGGTTTCTCTAGGTGAGGATGACCAAACAGAGCACGGGATGCCTAGGGGAGCCAATCACTAAACAGGGTGCCCCACTAGAGAGGGGGTGCCCTAGGGAGGGGAGGGACGGGGTGGGGGGACCCCCCTCCCCCCTCTCTAGTTAGGACCCCTGGTGCATCACGGGAACGAATGAGAGACTATAAAACAGATCGCCCCTCGAGGTCAGTCATCTCAAAATGGACTCTAGTGTAGACGACCTGTTGAACAAGTTCGAGAAGTTTGAAGTCGAAGAAATTTTAAATGAGGTTAAGGAGTGGAGGCTCGAGGACGGAGACATCCGAGAGTTTGGGGAAGCGCTGTTGGAAGAAAGGAGGAAAAGGAGGCTGCTCGCCCAAGCAGCCCAAGCAGCACGCCACACGTACATTGAACAGCACTGGAACCCGGGCTGTTACCCGCAAATCACCACCGCGTGGTACATCCGGGGCCTCGACTTCTGCTGGACCAACTGGCACCACCAGTTCAAGAGGCCCCGGACACCCCCACCAGCGCCTCATGGGTGGCCCCGGAGATCCCCACCAGCACCGCCCCCCTCGCCCGAGGTCTCCCGAAAGAGAGGTCCGCCGCAGTCACCGTCGCAGACCCCCGGTGAATTACCAAGAAAACAACGACGATGACCTTAACGACGACAATGACCTTAACGACAGCGACTCAAACGACAATGACCTTAACGACAGCGACTCAGACGACGATGACATCCTGGCAGAATTAGCAGAGCTCAGGGCGAAACAAGAGCGACGACGGGCGCAGCAAAAGGCTAGCAGAGCCAGGCGCAAGGCCAGAAAGGCAAAAGGTAACCCCCCGGTAAGCGTTGAGGACGACGTGTACCAGCAAGTGGCCAAGCTCCGTGCCAAAGAAGCCCGACGACGGGCGCAGCGACGGGCTGAGAGTGATAGGTACCGGGCCAGACACCGCGACCGAATAGCAGCCTACCAGAAACAGTACTATGCCCTGAATGTAGAACGACTCCGGGCCTATAAAAGAGAATACTACCGTTCGAAAGCAGGTCGGCAGTGGCAGCAACAATACAACGCGAGAAAGCGTGAGGCCGCTGCCCTCACAAGGGCCATGGTTCGAAAGAGAACGGAGGAGAAACGCCAAGCCTTAGGGCCCCTCAAATTAACGGTCACAGTGGAGGATTTTATGTCGGACTTTTGCCATACCCTGTCGCCCAGCCCTGAGGATGCCATGGATCAATCTAGTACCCTCATGAACATGGATTCGGGGGTCGTTCATCCCCTGGATCATTCCGTAGGTGACGAATCTTCTTGTGACATGTGGGACGATGGGAAAGGATTTTTAGACAATTTACTCGATGACTTGTCATCGGACGAGTCTTTGTTGGACTTTGTAAATGACATGATGGAGGAGGAATTTGATTTGGATGACTTTGTCAGTTAACCCCTCCTCGTCTTTGTATTTTTGGCAGAATCGTCTCAGTATTTTGGAAGAACATCCGTGTCATGGCAGAACATTCGTATTAGTATTTGTGACAACTCATCAATCAAAATGATACAAGTGACATTGTTTTTTTATTTTTTATCAGGAGTGTCTACATCACAATGGGTTTTGTCTCGCCAATCCTGCTTGAGACTCAACACGAACTACAGAAGACTACTGAATAACAATGTGACATTTTCATTTTTTGACTCAACATGTTAATTAAATGATTACAATTTTAAACGTTTCTTGGCTTGCATGATTTTTTTGACCACCCGTTCGGTCTTGTTTTTCTTGCCGGGTAATCGATCAATGGCTTGGATCATCTTGGTATCGGCTTTCCATTTATCTTGCAAATTCTTAGCACGGCTGTAATCAATGTCGTGTTGTTTAGCAATTTGGTCCAAGCGATTGATCCCTGGATCCCCACGTTTCAGACGTTTAGCCAAATGGGTGCCAGGTCCCATGTACTGATAACCGGGCCAATGAAATTCCTTCCCCGTTTTCGCAATCCATTTTTGGACATCCAAGGCCCCTCCTCGTTGGGGGCGTCCCCTTCTCCTCCTCTTAGCGGGCATGTTTATTCACTGTCGTAATCCAATCGACGTCGTAACTTTTTACCTTGGGCCCAATCTTCCCAACCGGGTAAAGGTTTCAATCGTTCCACTTCACGAGCGGGTCCTTTGCCTTTGCGACTCTCGGCTAACTTTTTTTCCAAAGCCTTGCGTTGTTCTCGAATGGCTTCTAAACGTGACCGGCTATCCCCTCGACTGGTGGATGGGCTCCCTTTCTTGACAATCTTACTGGTAGTGGCTGCTCCTTTGCCTTTCTTGGTTGCAGGGGTAATGGGTGGTTTGGGGGTCGACGGGCTGCCTTTTATCATGCGCTTCAACCATTGTTCCACGGGTCCCGTCACCAAATCCCCGGCTTCTTCTTCTTCTTCGCCTGGTGGAGCACCCGGCGCCCCCACACCCACCCCGCCAGGAAATTGACGAATGCGTTTGGTTAACTTGATTAATTCTTGACTCAACGGTTTGGTTTGAGCATTGACCAAGGCTGGAGGTAATTGGGGGTTGGCTAATAACACATGTTTTTGGGCGGCGAGCGTGGCGGCTTTGTTCAACAAGGCATTTTCGGTGAGTTCTCCTTTGTAATATTGAATGAGTTGTTCCAAGTCCTTGTGGGGAATCATGTACACTTCGTCCATGTTCGTTGACTACACTCGGAGCAAAGTTCCCCGTCTTCCTGGTCACGGCAACTCTTACAAAGACGGGCCCTCAAGATGTGTTGGTACTCTCGATACAACAGGTGATATTTATGCTTCCAATAATGACACTCGTCTTTCCACTGGTCGGTGGCCCGATTGGCCTCTTGTAATAGAGTCATCCACGTAGGGAGGGTTAACGAACACATTGACATAGCACCTCGTGAAGTCCTTGAAACAATCCGCTTCCTTTTTGTTGGACTAACCACTGACGACGTTTTTTGACGGAATGTCGACGACGTCCCAAATCACGTAGTACCTTTTTATAGGGTTGAAGTTTAGCCAGCATGGGTGGGGTCACAGGAATCTTGTTTTTTAAAAAGTTCAAGACCAATTCACTCACAGCATTGATTTGATCGGCATTGGCATGTTGTAACAATTCTTGACGTTTGGAACCATTGGCTTCTTGTAACATGGACCGTAAAAACGGGAATTGACGTCGAAGACGTTGCATCCTTTATCGGTGACGACGACGATACCGTTGATTGGCTTTTTGAATCGTGCGTTTTATACGTTTATCCGTTTCCAAGGCCGCGGCTTTCCCCAATCCTACCATAGCGGGGACCAATAGATTTAAAAAACCGCCTCGTTGACGACGGCGTCGTCGTCTCCTCCTCACCATGGTCGACCCGTCAATAGACGTTGAAGGGCTTTGTCTTGTTTGATGAGGTCTTGCGTCTCTTTATAGCCTTGACGGGTATTGCGTTTAAAATCTTGCCACCAACCCCCACCTCGTTGTCGTCGGACATGTTGTACATTATCGGTAATGCCTTTCAAGGCTTGACCCCCTAATTTGCCTAAAGCCAGTCCAAACCCAGGCGCTGGCCCTGATAGAAACATACTCATGCCATGGGCAATTTTATCCACCAAACGGGGTTTGCGACGCATTAAAGCCCCTCCTCGTTGTTTCCTTTTTCGGCGTCGTCGTCGTCGTTGGACGGCCATGGTTCTAAGAGTGTGGGACTAGGAGGGAGCGGCTTTTTATGGATCCAATACTCTTTGGGTCTCAAGGGACGAGGACATCCGTCTACATAGCATAGGGCTTCCAAGGGTTGGTACACAAAATGACCATGGTAATCTTGGAGACATCGTTTAGGTAACGGAGGGGTGAAATCCACAATGGTATCATCCAAGGTTTGCATCTTGATTAAAAATCGTTCCAGATCCTCCAAGGGAATACCCCGCACATGGGTTTTCAATTCGGTCAAGGCTTTGGCATAGGTGGTAAACGCAAATCGACTCATGGTCACTTTAAATCGGTATTGTTTAAAATCATTCCATCCTTTGACCACGGTCCCCACGGCCGCCAAACACGCTACCAACGTACTGTTTTCCAATAGCGGGCCCGCAATCATACCGGCAGCCATCAGGAGTAAGGCCAACCCATTGAACAAGGCATTGATACACCTGTAATGATTCAACATTTTTCGATAACACCACCATTGTTGATGATAAAAAGCATACAAGGAATCCATGCGTTGTAATAATTCTGGGGGGAAGGGAAGACCATGCTGTTTCGATCCATTCAATAACGACACGACGGTTTTCATCTTTACGGCGAAACACGGGACGACGAGGTTTGTACGCTCGGTGCTCCTCCTTGTTTATAACTGGTCACAATGCTATTGGTCATGGTGACATTAGCAATTTCACGTCCTTGGGCCAACTGTTCTTGATCTTGTAACAGCATGCGTAAACGTCGTTGTAAATCCGCTTGACGCAAGGTGCGAGGGGCTCGGCCAGAACTCCCAGATGTCCAAGATCCTCGAGGGGTAGCTGGGTTAGAGGCCGGTGTCAAAGGGGAAGTGGGGGTATTTCGTCGTCGTCCTCGTATTCGTCTCGGTCGTCGTCCACGACGACCCCCACCACCACCACCACCTCCACCACCACCACCTCCACCACCACCACCACCACCTCCACCACCTCCACCAGCACCTCCACCAGCACCCCCAGCACCAGCACCACCAGCACCTCCACCACCACCACCACCAGCACCAGCACCACCACCACCACCACCAGCACCACGTCCAGCACCAGCACCACCACCACCACCACCACCACGTCCACCACCAGCACCACCACCACGTCCACCACCACGTCCACCACGTCCACCACCACGCCCATTACCATTACCCCCAGCACCCGCTGCTGTTCGAGCACCCGTTGCTGTTCGAGCACCCGCTGCCAAGGGTACGCTTGGAGGAGTCGCAGGGGTTCGAGCACCAGAAGACTCCGGGGTAGTGTGTATGCTACGGTAGGATTGACTTCCTTGACTTCCTACCCCGGCTGGGGAAGAAGCCTGCACAGGGGGCACACCATCTACACCGACAGGGGAGATGGATTGCATAAACCGATAGAGGGGTTCGTCACCTATTTCCTCCTGGGCGACGTCGAGAAGGCCTTGGTCTCCCGACCAAAATAAATCTTGCCAGGCCCTTGGGGACATTTGATTGCCGCTGGCCGCCCCCACCCCCGCCGGGGACACGGTATCGTACGATTGCGGAGGTTGACGGTCATCATCATCATCGGCCATGGTTGCTCTTTTTCCTGTTCAAATGGGGTGTCGTGCCTTTATAGTCGTTTTTGATAGGTGCGAGTCCATCCTTCGTCTTTTAACAGGTGACTCAACACCCGTTGTTGATCGGACGAGGCCGGATGTAAATCCAAGACCAAATACCCATACGGTCGTGTCGTGGCTTGATGAAATGTCTCCAACGTGTCTTTCCAAGTGGTCGGAAACGATTGAAGCATGACATTGCGTACCCCTAATTGATCTCGGGGGTTCTTGAACGCTACAATGTAATGGGCATTGCGGGATATACTTTTAGCATAGCGACCCACGGGAAACATGTCTTGGCACAAGTAGAGCACCGTCACCCCTTGATGATGCGAATGTTTGGTGAATAAATCCAACACGCGTTTATCGTGACTGCCTTCGTCCATTAAATCATCCAAGACCAGGACCCCCTGTCCTTCAGGAAACCATTGCACTAAGGCCTCATGATCGGGAATCCCTTCGTGAAATACCACCCCTTGATCTTGCATGCCTTGAAATCGATCTTGCCAGGCCCCATAACAATAATGCCTTTGGGTCGGTGGACTTTCAAACAAATCCGGGTTGTCTACCAAGAGTTTTTCCGTAAACACGGTTTTACCACATCCCGAAGGTCCCACCACCAAGATAGAGGAAGGCGTATGAAAACGAAACGGTTTCCCCGTTTGCATGATGATGACGAACTACCCCTTAGAAAAAAAAAAGGCACCTTTTTATTGGAATCGGTGGGACTCGAACCCACGCACGACCCTCCTCATGTATTCGAGGGGATCCAAAGGCTCTACCCACTGAGCTACGACTCCGACACCACTTTTTTCCAACAAATTTTATTTAAGCATTACATTGATGATACGGATGACAACACAGTTGATACCATCTGGCTTCTTGGCCTACAATCAATTGTTGAAGGCGTTGACCGGCTTGATGGTCATTACTAACATAATCATGATCCGAAAACTCATTTAAAAACGCTTGCAAGGTCCGTCCACGGGCTTTGGCTTTCAAATACAACAAGGCGTAATCACCACAACTCTTGCTTGTAATGGCTTGGAGGGACTTGCCATTGGTCACCACATACTTCCAATGTTGGACGATCCAATCTCGTAACGGGGTCGCTTGCACGTACGTATCCAATGGCAAAGCATAACTGTCCAGGACTTCACACACCTTTCCATCCGTCCACACCGCTAACCAATGTTGTCCCGGTTGATCGTGTGGGTCGGTATTCACAATGTACCCTTGAGGGGTAGTCTTGACAGGACTCTTGGGTAAACGATCACAGGCCACCGTCCCGTAAAAGACAGGGTTCAATTGGGGGTCGTCTCGGGCTAAATAATCCAACTGCACATTATTCAAGGCCACATGTTCCATTTCTTCAGTGTTGGTAAATGTTATACAACACGGCTCCGTTCCTGTCAATCTCCAGCAAATTCTCAAATTCTCCATACACGAGTACGGTTATATTGACACCGGGGGCGGCTCCAAATTCCAACACCAATTGTAAATCTCCCGTTTGCTTGGGGTTGAGGTTTTGACTGTCAGCACATCCATTGGCCACATTGTCAAACATGAACAAGGTACAATTTTTACCTTGGCCCCAATCCAGTAGTTCTACCATGTTGCCTTTCTTTTTACACCAGGCACCACTGGCTTGCAGAAAACGGAAGTAGCCTAGATTATCTCGGGTGCCATTGTTGTGCACTAACTGGAGGGTTTCATAAGGGTATTCTTCTCCTTTGACAATCTGTTTAATGGAACTCAGACCAAATTTCTGGAAACAGAATGGATCTCGGGTCACATCTCCATTGAAGGCACGGCTGTCCAGTAATCCCACAATCAATCGGTCAGGTATTCTGTTTTGAAACAGGTTCGGGATATCAAAGCGGACCAGGTTGTTTTGCATGCTGAAAGTCCGGATTTCACTGCGGACGGTCGGGTAAGCCGCCACTTGGCCTTCATTGTGTCTTTTGCTAGAGATACTCTGGTAGATGGCGTCATTCAAACGCAGTTGACAGAGATGAAACCGTAGTTTCACATCCCCTTCCATCAATCGGCCAGCTAGACCCACTCCATTCAAAAACAGGCTGGGGCCATTGAAATGAAATTTCATCTTGATTTCGATGCCTGGCACCAACAGTTTGCCGGTATGAAAGACTTCCAAGTGCGGGGTAAACACTAGACTGTGGGTGGCACCTGCAGCATACTTCTCCACTTCGGCCGCAGAGGCATTGAAGGCCTCTTGTTGATTAGCAGGCAGATCTTGCCAATGTTGATGGTTTCCTGCTTTGTCTGTGTTGGTGGCAGTCCATTGGGGTGGGAAATCCACTTGATTGAACCATCCTTGGGGTCCTAACACGGTCTTGCCATCTTCTCGGTCAAAATTCAGCAAGTTTTCCAGGTAAGCTTTGTAATGATACGTGTCGGATTGTGGACTGATCAACGTGCCATTCAACTGCAAGTCAATTTGTTTGATGATGGAATGGGCCAAATTATTGACGGGCCACAATTTCTCCGCGGCCACCAAGTTCGCACCATTCGCCTTTTTCAAACTCAATTCCATGGTAAAGTAACTGCGTCCCAAATCCACAAAATCGTCCAATCCCGGAATGATGAATTCCATGGGATTGATACCCGTGGTGGTGGGTTGGATGGTAACCATGCGATAGGCATTGATGCTAATGTCGGTCGGTGGCACCTTGCAAATCCGTAAGGCAGGGTTGACGGTCCCTTCGGAACGCTCGTGAGCCGGGGCGGTTTGTGTACTCACGTCAGGCATGTTTAACGTCGTCGAGTGGTACCCCGTCGTCGTCGTGAGGGGTTTTTATAGCGTCGTCGTGCTAAACGTTGTCTCAAATCAAACCCGGGGACTCTCATGACCTCGGGACTTAACCATCCACCACGTTGTCGTCGTGGCATGAGTTTCCAAAACGGATACAGTCCACCCCATTGAGACAACCCTCGATTACTACGAATCCGTCGAGGTCGTGAATGCACGGGTTCCATTAGACTCCCAAAATATCACGTGCACGTTTGGTTTGTTTGGGAAATAAGGCAGTGGCTACACGCACGGCGTCTTTCACGTTCTTCTGATTCAACGCTTTCTTGGCTTGTTTGGTGATTTCCTTTTTAAGGACGTCTTCGGCTTTGCGTTTGATACCTCGTGTCAAACCCGTTTCCAAGCCTCTCTTGATATTACTAGGCAATTTTAAAGGATTTCGCGTCCTTATAAGACCTTGCAACCCCCCACGCATCAGATCCGTCATCACTCCTTTGCCTTGTTGATCATACCACTCGTCGGTTCGAAATCGTGTCAAACTTCCCCCACGCATGGTGTCTTCTTCTTCACCAGGGATAAACGTTTTGTTTAGGCTTTATGGGACTCCCCTTTTTATACCGTCATCGTCGTTTTTTCCGAAAAGCGGCTTCCAACCCTTTTTTAGCCCCGTAACTCGCGGCACCACTTGCGGCACCCAACGCCACAGCTTTTCCTCCAGCGATCAAGGCTGGAATGAGGGCGGCCAGGGGCAAGAGACCCCCTCGTTGCCTTCTTCGTCTCCTTCGACGCACTCTTGTCTTGGGCATCTTTGTTTGTTTTTCACAACCCTTGTTTTCTTTTTATACTCACATGACGTTGCACGTAAACGATTCCCCCGCCCACCGTTTGCGTTTCCCACTTCGCATTTCTTCCATACGTTTCTTCGTTGATCTTAGGTAATTCTTTTTGGCTAACTTTTCTACCCCTTTGGTGATGGACCAAGCGGCCTTAGGAATCCCGGCAATCACCGCGTTGACCCCTTCCCCCGCTTGTGGACGCTGTGGTCGGCGTCGTCGTCGTCGTCGTCGTCGTCGTTTCGGAGGCATGATTGATTTGGGTTCCCTTCTCGTCTCTCTTTTTTATGTCTTTTTGAAGTGTAACGTGACAATGGTATGACCTTCACCAAACTTGACCAAGTCTCCTCCGGCACCAATCGTTTCAGCCACTTGAACGTGAATCATTTCCACCACCTCGTTACGAAGAGACATGTAATGAATGTGCAACGGTTCAAAATACAGGGTGCCACGTGCTTCTCGCTTGTATTGAATTTCACGTAACAAATCAGTCACGCGATTGCCCACCATCATACTGCCTGCCACGTCCGAGTACACGTGCAACGATCGTGTGGGTTCCCCCACCACGGCACGAAACGCCGTATTCAAGTTGGTGAAACGCCACCCACAACTCATACTCAATTGTAAATAATCCGGTAAAATCGCACGCACCGTCCAAAAGACCGCGTTCCCCTGACCGTCGGTGACATCCTGCCAATCGCTGTTGTTGGTGATGTCGGGGACTTGATCCCCCAGGAATTCTTGCTGTAAGTTCGGGCCCAACACCAATCCACTGCTAATTTTACGTAACCATCCCATCTTGAGCGCCAACTTGGTGTAGATGGTAAGGACTGGTGTTTTGTTACCACAATGGCAGACATTCGTGTTGTCGATGAGCAGATCGTCGCCTTCCCACTTGAACTTGACGTAGGTGTGTTTGCCTTGATCGTTGGTAAACCGACCTCCTTGAATGGCCGTTTCCTGGCGTCGTTGTTCCAAATGGGCAATCGTGGCTTTCATGAAACTCACGCCATCCACCACCCAATCCAAATCTTGAACGTCTTGGATGAGGGTTTGCGCCGTGCCTATGCGCGCGGCCATGGTGCCATCGGTTTTACCCGGGGCGGGATAAGTGATCTCCCACGACGTCGCTAGGATGTACCCATCTTTCTTCACCAACTCATACAAATTGACGCGGGTATCCGGTAAGGAAATGGCACTCAACCCCACTTGCCATCCACCCCCTGTGAGCTGTAACGGTTGAGGTAAACGAATCTTGAAGGAATTGGCTTGGTTGTTGGGAAATTCACGTCGGTTGGCATGACTGGGTAACGTCACGTAGAACGACATGTTGTCTTTCTTCTTCACACCACCACTTCCCTTTTAAAGTGGAGGGTCAGGAGGGTACGCCCTTCACCAAATTTCACCAGATCCCCATTAGTTTCGGCCATCTGGGTTTCGACGATTTCCACCACTTCGTTGCGTACTGGGATATATTGAATATGTCGAGGTTCAAAGTGGGTGGTGTTTTGAGGCTGGTACTTGATTTCTCGTAAGAGATCGGTGATACGACCGCCTACCATGCTGCTGGTGCCTACATCACAATACACGTGCAAAGGACGCGTGGTGGGAAATTCCAACGAGGGACGAAAGGTCTGGTTCACATTCACAACCCGCCAATTACACGTCATACTCAAGTTCAGATAATCCCCATCCACTTTCCAAAAGGCGGGCTTGTTGCTGCCATCCAGGACATCGGACGGGGTGGGAATGGAGTCCGTATGAAATTCTTGCAAGAGATTGGGTCCCAATCGATACTGGCCGGGGGACACTTGTTCAATCCATCCCATTCTCAGCGCCAAGGTTCTGCCCCATAACACGCGTGCTACTTGTCGTTTGTAATCCACATTGACGGTATTCAACAACAAATCCCCTTCGGAAGTCCATTCAAACGTCGGGTATAATTTGACGCCATTGTCCTCGGCCCATTTGTTTTTGGGTTCGGTTTCTTTGGCACGGGCTTGCACGTAACGGTACACCAGTTGATGAAAAAAGTGCGATCCCGTCGACGAGGCCAATTCCTTTCTCATATCTCGCCCGTAGACAGTGAGTTCGCGACGTTGATGCCACCATCGATCGTTGCCTTGATCGTCTTCGGCATACACCCGTTCGTGCCATCGTACGTACAACAGAGGATGGGAATCACCCACGCCTCCTTCTTCCGCTACCACCGGAATGGTGGGTAAGGATAAACTCACCATGCCTACCATCCATCCTCGTCCCACAAATCGGATGGGTTTAGGCAACCGGTTTCTGAAATGATGACTCTTGTTCCCAGGAAACTCTTTGGTACTCGCATGACTCATCAACGTCACGTAAAACGAAGAGTTGGGCACCAACGTCATTGTTTAGTCACGTCGTCTTTTGGGTGGGCTTGTCTCTTTAGTCTTCAGTTGTCGTTTGGGTGGGCTTTTCCTCTGGGGTGGTTGGAGAGACGTGACGTCTTGACTACGAATCCAACTATTGTACTTGTCAGGCCACCCTTTCCACTTGACCAACCAACGATCTTTTTGTCGCTTAAGTACCTTTTCAATGCGAAACACCTCGGACACATGGACTTTTTGTAAATCCTCTTCATAAAACGTGCCTTGGACGGGGGTCTCATCCCATTCGTGAATCTTATACGTGGGCACAGATCCCGGGATCACACGATGCACGACAAACACTTCTTCGGTCCAACCGGGTAAATAGGCTTTTTCAAAGGTACGATGAATCTTGTTGAGACGGACACGATCCCCGACTTTGAATGTAGGTTTTTTCTGGTCTTTCAACCGTTGGGCATACAATCGTTTCCACACCGCTTCTTCGTTGTCCCACGTCACGTCTTGAGGGGCCATACCAATACTTCGATGCCGGGTGGCATTATACCCTTGCACCAACTCGGGTAACACATCGTCAAAGCGTAAGGTGTTGGCCGCGGTGAAATAACGGTACAACCGTTCTTTCAAGGTGCGATTAAATCGTTCCACCACACTGGCTTTCGCATCCCCTTCGGTCGAAAAATGTTGAATGCCTTGCTCGTCAAGCCATCGTTGAAACGTCCGGTTGTAAAATTCTTTCCCTCGATCCGTTTGCAATCGATTCGGGTGACGTCGTCCTTCTTTCAAAATCTTGTCAAAGGCATGGACCAACGCCACCCCGGTTTTGTCTTTCAACGGTTGGACCCACGCGTACTTGGACAACACATCCACGACCGTCAACAAGTAGCGTATACCCCGATTATATTTGGCCAACGGTTGCACTTCCACTAAATCCGCGACCCATTGATCATCTAATCCTCCTACAATGACGGGGACGGTGGGAAAACGACGACGTCGCGGTTTATGTAACGTATAGGCCAAATCCCGTTCCAAGACCCGTTGAGCTTTTTTCAAAGGGAGACGATGGGCTTTAGCAAACCGTTGCACGCCTCCTAAACTCCCCGGGGCTCTCGGATCGTGGTAACGATTCAACCATGATGGGGAGACCTTTTTCTTTCGAGGGGCCATACGTTCTGGCATTCATCCCATAAGGTCGATATGGTGGGGACCGTGTGGGGATGCGCCTTTTGAATGATTCGATACCATCGCCATGCCTCTGGGTGAGCTTTTAACCATAAGACAAACACCACCCATCGATACAGGTTGCGGTCGACATGGGTTTCTTCAAAGAGGTGGAGAGGATGCGTGTCCTCGGGACAAGGGGGTATGGGGATTTGGGTGCCGGGTTGGTGATCATATAACACTTGACAAAGGGTTTGATGACATTGCCATTGCCCCAGGGACAAGATAGACTCCCACGCATCACATACAGACTCCATGGTGACATTGATAAAAACTTTTATTCGTTCTCTCATTTTAAAAGAGACCTAGACGGCCGTAACTGACGGTCTCTAGACCTTTCTGCCAGTTCTCTACACTGTCACTGTACTTGGGGGGTGGTGGAGCTGGGGCTACCATCATTTCTTGACGGTTCTTGAGCTCTTGAATTTCTCGTAACAATTGTTTCTCATAGTCTGTCAGGGGTCGTTCTCGTTCCACGTCCTCTTTGCTCCGGACTCGAGGGGGCGGGCCAGGGATGTCATAGCCCCTCTTGGGATATCCTTGAGCATCACGGGTGGGTGGTTCAGCTTGTTGGTCGGCTTTTTTGGGAGGGTTGTCATGAAACCACGTCCAGTACTTGGAACCCAAGGGTTGATCGGCCCATCGGAAGAAGCCACACGTTTTCTTGGAACAAGTCAGAAACAAGCGATCGGGGTTCTGGGTCGAATGACTCTGTTGTAGCGTAGCGGGTTCACGGCAAAAGCATTGTAAACCACCCCACATGTCCAACACTTCTACATGAGGTTGACTATACACGGCTTTCATATACTCCAGAACTTTATCTTGTCCACAAAACAGCAAACACGGTTGCATGGGACATTTCACATACTTCCATCCCTTTTGAGATTCTCGGGCCTCCAAACGCACCTCATGGTAAGGACATACCATAGTGTCCACTGAACTGGGAGGATCATACACGGTCGTCAAGGTGAATTGAGGTGATGGGGGTGATTGCTCCACCATGTCATTCAATTCTTTCATCATATCTTCCACAGCAGCTCGGGTGTCTTCCACCACGTCGCACACCACAGGATCACAGTCCACGGGCGTCATATGTTGAATGGCCTTCTTCTTCTTTTTCCCCTCTGGGGGATGGGTTGATTTTCTCTTCCGATCGGTGGACATCGTACTCAAAGGTTGATGTCACCCCTACCGACCCTGCCTTTTTATACGTTAGACCCTTGACTGTCATTGGTCAGCTTCTCCTACCCATATAAGGACTTGTTATCTTCCCATTGGTCAGCTTGTTCAAACCAAATAAGGACCTCTTGTCTTCCCATTGGTCCGTTGTCCCTATTTAAGACGGTCCCTTGGTCACTAGATCTTCATTCTCAAAAGCCATGCCCCCAGACATCATGATCGGAGAACAAGATCTCGGTGCCTTGGAACTGCAAGTGGGTCATGGCCATGTGGTCTATACCGGGGGAGCCAAAGGTACGGATGCCCTGGTGGAAGAACAGGCCAAACACTTTGGGATGCAACTAGAAGTCCTGGTCCCCCCGAACCATCCTCGATCCACTTTCATCACCCCTTCTACGGTGGAAGTCCTGATGCTGGCCAACCCCCATCTTCACCAGGCAGCGGAGAAACTAGGCAAACAGATGCCCAGTCATTTTTACACCCTGCAATTGCTGCAACGCAATTATCAATTGGCCAAAAAAGCCCATACCATCTATGCCTTTGGCATCTTGGAACCGGATCATAAACGCGTGAAAGGAGGCACTGGTTGGACGGTGCAATTGGCTATGGATCAAGGCAAACCCGTCTACCTGTTTGACATACCCAGTCAATCATGGTACCGCTCGGACCATTACTACCAAGTCAATGAGAATGCCGCCACCCTGGTCACTGGCAGTCAATTTGTTCCTTGGGGACCTAAAAAGCCCACCCTTCATCAAAGCAGTGCTATTGTGGGATCCCGGGATGTGGACGAGAAAACCCGAGCCGAAATTCAAGCCTTATTCAACCGCACCTTCTGTCTACCCGAGAACATTGATCAATTACGCATGGAACTGGAAGACTTTCATTTGTAATTTCTTAGTTTTTACTTTTGGAATTGTACATAGCCTTTTTCAATGTCTTACTTTTTCCCATTGTACATAGCTTTTTACTTTTTATTTTTTCAAATTGTAGATAGCTTTTTTCCAATTGTAAATAGGAACACCCCACCCGCGTGGCAAAAGAAGACCAACCACCATTTGTAACATCAACTCTTTTAATTAAAATAAAAACTGACAACACTGAGTTTGCACTATGGTCATAAATAAATACCTCTTGACTCACAGCAGCCTTGACTCACAATAAAAAACAAAATGTTCAAAGTCTATTTACAAGTCCAACACACGTCGTACACGACTGGCTCGCTCCCGTCTTTCTCGTCTTTCCCGTTCCTTCTGTTTCTTTACCTCTCGATAAAAATGATCAATGGCCAACCAGGAATTGCCACAGTATAGTTCCGGCAAATGCGCAGCCATATAAAAATCCAGTTGCTCAAACATCCTCATACTAATGGGCCAATATCGCTCCTCCCTGGTCACTCCTACCCATCGCTCAATCCAAGGGATAATACGATCCGCCAGTGCTCTCTTTAACCTATGGTAACTCCCTGGTTGAAGAGGTAATCCATTCTCAGACTCCACAAAACATAATAAAAATAACCGGAGGAAGGCCTCAACGCGTTGTCGATTCAAGGGACGCCATGATTCCTCTCGCCTTTGATACATACGATTGATATGACGCTGGATGGGCGATTGCTCCGGACCCACTCTCCTCCTCAAATGGTCTTGCCCACTCACATTGATGTCACTGCACAGGGACCCCAACGGCCTTCTCGTTTCGGACATTTTTTTCCAATAGCAACTGACATAAGCCAACCAAGCATGAACTCAAAGCTAGGAATGGCGTCCTGGGGCCTCGCTTGACTTATATACCCCGATCCGCGCAATGCACCATGGTCTATCTAAGGAGGGGGGAGGGGGGTCCCCCACCTCTTCCCCTCCCACAGCATGATGGGGCCTTTCTCTCATTGGTCCCTTCCCTCCCACGTGACCCTTTGATTTCTCTATAAAAACCACCGGCCCATTTCATGTTTTCACACTCATCGATGATCTGATTACTCCTTTGGTCTAATGGATCTGGTTGATCCTCTGGTCTCATGGCTCACCCCCACACCATTGATGTTTACTTGACATTCTTGCTTTCTTGGCTGCTTCCTGGCTTGGATCTCCTCCTCCTCCAATTCGACGGGTGTTGGGGTTCAGTGAGCAAGGTGTAGTTTTTCGGGTTCCGGACAATGTGGGGACTTTTGCTGACTATCTCCTCCTCCTTCCCATACATCAAAAAGGAACACTCATATTATCAAAAGGAACTTTAAAGGAATACTCATCAAAAGGAACTCATTAATAGGAACACTCATATAAACATCAGTGGTTTGGAGGAGACTTTATTGAAAGGAAATCTTTCCACAGAACCAAATGCTTCTGCTTCCCTTGTGACATGGAACTCTCATCATCTGCAAGCCATGGATTATATCATTTACATTAAAATATTTTCTTTCCAACTTATAAATGCCTTTTGCTTGATGTGCCATATCAAAACCATATCAAATCCATATATGGACCATATATGGGCCAAGGACCACCCCCGATGCTTGAATTGGGCTTGTGCCATATCAAACCCATATCAAATCCATATCTGGGCCATATATGGGTTACCCCCCGTTCCAACAATTGGACTTTGGACTTTGAGCCCGCGTTTTCTCAGCGGTTTTACCCCATTCTGAGCCCACGATCCCTTTTTCACATTGCTCAGCGGTTTCCCATCCTAAAACACGTGACTTCCGGTTTAAACCACGTGACTTCCGGTTCCCATGCGCCCGCGATCCCTTTTTCACACTCGCCAGCGGTTTCCCATTCCAAATCACGTGACTTCCGGTTCCCATGAGCCCACGATCCTTTTTTCCCACTGGTCAGCGGTTTCCCCCACCGGAAGTTCCTCTAGTCACGTGATCGCTCTCGACCAATCAGAAGCCAGGAAATCTACCAAACGGGCGTACCTTACTACTGCTGTGTCTTCGACAAAAGCTGTTTCATGTCAACAGTTTTTACAGTCGATTTGCGAAAATCTTGACCAAGAACGAACAAAAATGTTTAAAATACGAAGATATGTAGCAGAGTTCGCGGAGCGTATGCCTTAGTTTTCACTAAAAGTCTTACTTGTTAAATAAAGATCTTTCGGTGCTGAAAACCAAATTTAAACGTGTGATTTCATTTTGAACAAGACAAAGCTTATTTCTTTATTCTTGCTATGAGACGTTGGGGTTTGTTCCAGTAACGCTTATTGTTTTATGATAATTATTTTCAGTACTGTTTTATTGTTAGTCTATCCTTTATCCCTACGGTTTGCTAGCGGCTCTTTCTCAGATGCTTAATAATCTTAACTAACTTTGAGCGTAGGAACTAGCGCACGTAGAAGGACTGTTTACAAACAGTTCTCAAACCAATTCGCCTCGTTCCACCTCCAAACTTGCAGAAAAAAATAAACGCGTTATTCACCAGCCTAGGTCGGTCCGTATAGGGAAAAACTGTGCCCTCGGTCTTGAGTACGGCCCACGGCCTGCGGCCTCGGGCCGTACTCAAGATCTAGACCTCGGGCACAGTTTTTCCCTATACGGACCTTCCGGCCGGTGAATAACATATATTTCTGGTCCGTACTGTTTTAAATGGGTCACGTCATAGCGATTTTAAAACTGTGCTGAAAAGAAATCCAAGCTATCGTACAAGAAATGTTCCTAGATACCAAGAGAAAGATATTAAGTGGTGGAAAAAAACAGACCATAATCAGTTTTTAACGTTTTTTCCGAGACAAAAGAGAAGAACTTGAAAAGAATGGCCCATTTTTTTTTTCAGGTTGCAACCACCTGCAACCAGAGTCACTCCTTTACAGTTTAAGAGAACTAGTAGTTTGGGTAATTTTAAACAAAACTGGACCATTGTTTAGGGTTTTACTTGATACCAATAATTCATTCACCTCGAAAGAGTACCAAAACGATGAAGGTTGTCCAATGCTCACCATTTATTCAAGTCGTGAAAGTGGTGATTCAACTCGCCCGAGTAGTACGACTTGTGTCCTGGTACAATTCGTGAATGTGGCATTTTTCAGTGAAATAAAATGAAATAGTTCTTTAGTTAAGCATGGCAATGAAAGGTAACCGGTTATAGTTTTAGAGCAGTTCTGAGTGAGAGGAGTGTTGTCAACTCTTACAAGTCGTACAACTGGTGAATTTGAATCTCATTATAGACACCAGAGGAAGGGGTGAACATGAATATATGAAATAATCATACATTTGAACTGCGGATAAAGTTAGAATTATATGAAGATCGTCGCAGTGAAGGTGTTTCAATTTAAACAGTTGAAAAGAAGAAACCTGAAAGATTCAGGCTTGGACGGGAATCGAACCCATGACCTCTGCGATAACGGTGCAGCGCTCTAACCAACTGAGCTATCAAGCCAACTGGGAGCTGGTCAATTGAGAGTTCGTATTTATCCCGTAGATGGAGAAATGAACATGAATATATGAATATATGAATATATATATGGTGAAACTGAATCTCATTATTGAAACTTACAGCCCTGTAAAGCTGTGAGGAAGGGGTTTTTTCAGCTCGTACGAGTCGTGCAGCTGGGGAAATTGCATCTCATTATTGAAACTTACAGCCCTGTAAAGCTGTGAGGAAGGGGTTTTTTCAGCTCGTACGAGTCGTGCAGCTGGGGAAATTGCATCTCATTATTGAAACTTACAGCCCTGTAAAGCTGTGAGGAAGGGGTTTTTTCAGCTCGTACGAGTCGTGCAGCTGGGGAAATTGCATCTCATTATTGAGACTTACTCTTACTGTGCTGCTGTTCAGAAGAGATTTTGTAATCTGTATATTTTAAAGTTACGTAAAGTTGTTGTTACAAGTAGTAAGTGTTGTGATGCACGTTGCGAAAGCAAGCGACACTAGAAGGCGATTTGAAACGAACGATTAGTGGAAATCGTCAACCGTGTAGTGTAGTACGGTAGTTATTCTTTGTCGATTATGATGTTCAAAAAAAGTTATCACAATCGCCGATATCTTGGCAGTACTGTTTATTGGCTACTGAATTCGATAGGTATTACGAAATAGTGCAAGCATTATCGCTACTTATTTTCACTTTGCGATGGACTTACATAATCGGAATATTTTACGGAACAGAGCTAGAGCTGACCGATTGACTTTACCAGTGTCACTCGGGCTTAATATTGAGGTGTATGTGGTTTAAGCTTGCAACATTGTGCGGATGTCGCCACCAATAACTTTGTAGAGCGTGTCGTTTATGCTTTTTGCAATTCAAAACCAGCTGTTATCCGTCCGGAATAGTTTCGCAGGAACAAACGTTCGTGTTCATCTTATTCGAGATGCGTTCGATGCCAGGGTGCAATCTTAGCTTGATGAAGTCATGTAGTAATAGCTGCCGTGTGGCTAATAGTGTTGATCGTAGAGCCCAGGTATATTAATTACCATGGTTTCCAGGCCTTCGAGAGGATGTTTGTTTTGTTTGTTTGTTTGTTTGTTGTCATCCGTCTGTAATAAAAATTCGTCATCTTTAGTAGGTTTATTAAACAGTTAATTATTTTGTCTACAGCGTACGGCTCCACTGAAAGTAACGGAAGTTCTTTTAACGACGAGCTATACTTGCATGCATGATTTTCTTGCTTGTTTTCGCGTGTTTATTTCATTCCCTGCTTTAGATCGCAAGTTTTTCACCAACAGTTTTCTTAAAAGCAATTGAAATTGTGATCGGAGTGTTGCGATTTTCATTCCCACCACATGTTCAAAGAACGAGGCATGCATGCATTTATCATTTCCTTGTTAGCTTTCGCAAGTTCCTTTGCGTTCCCTACTTCGCAGGCTCGTAGCAGGGGGAAGGGCAGGGGGGCTCGAGCCACCCCCAGAATTTTTTGAAGTTAAAAACCATTACAATTAATGTGCCAAAAAATATATAATTAAAACAAATTAAGGTGCAACAATCAGTCTTGAATGCTGATGCTAAAAGTCCCTTATATAATTTCACAACCTTTAACAGGGTTCGACATCTGTTGAGTCACTAGCCACCAGGCAAGTGGGCTTCAAATAGCACACCGCACGTTTCAGTCGCCCAGGTTCCCTACCAACGCCTTTCTTCACCCATATCACCTTGACCCTGGCAGTATAGCTTAAGACTACGAAGGACCTTAATACCTTTAATAGCTAAGCGACTGCTGTGTGTGTGCTGCAAGCTTTAAGCCCACTGTTGTAAAACAAGTCTAAGGGCCTGTTAAACTAGGAAGTACTGTTGCGGAAACATTGCTGCAGACGCAAATGTTTCCCAGTTTAGCCGCACGAGAAACATATGTTGCGGAAACAAATCTTGCGTCTTGGAAGCAAGGAAATGTTTCTGAATTAAGTCAAGAACATTTTTGCTTCACAGACGCAAATTTTGCTTCCAAAACGTATGTTTCCCAGTCTAGCCACCCAAGGAAACATGTCTGGAAACAATGTTTCCGCGACAATGTTTCCTAGTTTAAGCCAGGCCCTAAGGAACAAAATTATATTTATTTCACCAATCGAGTGACAAACGTTACGTAAACGTTTACGAGAGTTAGGTAAAACAGGTCCGAAATTGTAGCTTAGCTGTCGAAATGCTTGAAATTTAACAAACCTTGTAACTTTAAAGATGCTTTTTTAAAACTTATGCTATAAATCTGATGGACGTTGCCATAAGTTTTTCGGCGAAAAAGCAAACAGGAAGCAGCTTTCTGGAAAATGTCCAACGAACGATGTCCCCATAAAGGTGTCCTTTTCGACGAAATGCACACAAACTGTGGCATTGTGAACAGTGTTAGTATCGATCTGACATGAATTTTTGTATGCCTTGTGACCTATTTGTTAACGTCTGTATTTTGATGGGGGGGAGGGGGCTTTGACAAGGCCAATTTGCTGCCCCCCCCCCCAAGTTATTTCAGCTTTACGGGCCTGCTTCGGCTAGCGTGTTTTCCCTTAAAGAGTAAAACTGTAAACGTTGAGTTGCGAATGTTTATTGATGTATCATTTGATTGTTCAAATTCGTGTGTTTCTTAGCGATCACTGCTTTGGCTCGCTTGTTTGTCGTTGTCTTTTATAACTGCATGAAGTTATAATCGGCGTGTTGCGAAGTTTATTTCCGCCACACGTTTAAAGACGAGGTATGTATGAATGCAGTCATTTGCTTGTTTTGTTTCGTGTTCCCTGCTTCGCGCTCGCGTGCTTTTAGTTATCAGTTAAAAAAGGGTGAAACTGCAATAGGAATGTTGCCATTTTCATTCCCGCCTCACATTTAACAAACGAGGTTATAATTACATGCATTTATCATGTCCTTGTTCGCTTTCGCATGTTCATTTGTGTTATAGTGTTGCCGGCTTCGGCTCGCGCGTTTTCCCTTGAAGAATGAAATTGTAATGGGTGCGTTGCGATTTTCGTTCTTGCCTTACGTTAACAGAACGAAGCATATATGCATTTATCATTTCCTTGTTACCTTTGGCATGTTTGTTTGTGTTCCCTGCTTCAGCTCGCTTGTTTTGCAACCGATTAGGTCCCCTCTACCACTTGAACGAATTTTACGACTCGTACAAGTGACCTGAGGCCCTTGTTTAATGAGATGCCATTTCACCACTTGAACGAGTCGAACGACTTGTACGAGATGACAAGCCCTTTGTTCAATGAGATGCAGTTTCACCACTTGAACAAAGTCGTACGACTCGCACGAGTTGACTAGGCCCATGCCTGAATGAAATGCAGATTCATCTAATAAACGAGAAACAACCCTTTATTTTGTTTCACTAAAAATACCACATCTGCGACTGGTACGGCAATCGAACTAATTCTAAGCTTTGTTTTACGAGTCACTCGAGTCTCACGACTTGCACGAGTAGAATCTTCACTTGAAATCACGAATGAAACAATTAGTGCATGAGCATTGGACATGAATGGAGGTGTCTTTTTGTGTGTGGAATTAATAACATTCTTTAATTGGTTTACTACCTGTGGGCTATGATGCATATTGCTCCATTGTTTCCATTTACTTCCTGAGTTCCATATCAGTAAGTAATGAAATTGAATTAATTATTCACGCTATACTGATAAACTGGTGGAATCAAGTGCACGGGACAAATGAAACAGCATAATATCTGTATTTTCTAAAGTGCAGAAGCAGTTAACAACAGGATTACCATGGAAAAAGTTGCGAACCTGGAGACCTTAACAACAACACAAGCATCATCGCAACAAACCAGCATCCCTGACGCTGAACGGGTGCCAGACTGGCAAGAGGCGAAGAAACTTTGGGGTATAGCTTGGAATATTCACTGGATTGGCCTCGGCGCAATGTTCAGTGTCTTGGCTATAGCTTCTGTTGCGGCACTAGTGCGATCAGGCAAAAGGAAAGGATTCGGTCGCAAGCCTTTTGTCATCGCCATTAACTCTCTGCTCCTGGTTTTGGCCGTTACTCGCGCGTTGTACCTATTTGTGGATCCGTACGAGTCGAGACAAAATGGACTCAAGATACCAAGATGGTTAGCTCAGTTGCTTTATAACATTGCTTTCCCCTGTTTGACCTCAGCATTTGGTTTGATCTTCTTGATTTTTCTTAGAGTCGCCAAACTTCAACTTGCTCCGAAGAGGCTACAAAAAGCTGGCTTCCTCATTGGTATTATTTCCCTTCACTTCACCATTGTCCTAGTTGCGGAAATCATCAGGGTAATCAAACCGGACACCGCAATTCCAGCGATCATCGTTTGCCAGGTCTTTTTTATCATCTGGGGCTTACTTCTGTCGGCAAGCTTCATTTACGCTGGGCTCAAAGTGGTTCATCAATCGAGGATCATTAAAAAGCATCTACGAACACAGCAGAAAACCAACACGTCCAAAGTTGCAAAGGTCACTCTTGTCACAAGTTGTTTAGGACTCGCATGCAGTATTTTACAGCTGTATTCACTGATCAGTGTATATGGATTTTATCGTGTTAATGAACAGCCTCCTTCTGCCTGGAAGTGGTGGGCTTTTCATACATCTTTTCGCTTGGTTGAAATGGCGATGGCTTGTACAATTGCGTATTGTGTTATGCAACCTGCCGATAGATAGAGTGGTGGCAGTTCTACTATTCTATTGAAAATTCTTAGTGAGAAGACAAGTGAGGGTATTATATTGAACTATTTAAAGATGGGTCTCAAGTGGCCAAGCCGAAGCACAATCGAAAAAGTATAATCTAAGCTTAATTCTCATTTTGCGAAATGTTGAAAAGGAAGTGGTATCACGAGGAAGTACTGATCATATCTTTCATACGAGTGGTCACACTTAAGGATTCCGTCTAGACACTCCAAATTTGGAACCACCTGGTACAACATAACAAACAGCACCACATTAAACTACTGCTAAATAGCTTTCATTTGGATGTCAGTGACACTTAAAGGTTCGAGGACTCACAAGTTAGAACCACCTCATTTAGCAGTAGCACAGGAAGCAAATGACTCCGTAGCTAACTTGTATTTGAACGATCACACTTCGGAAAAATTTAGCCGCAGACTTGGAAGCGAGAACTCCATGACTTAATGTTCAGTCTGTAAGACAACTGAATAAGGAAGTAAAAATGTGTGGAATATCTGAGATCAATCGCTCAGTCATTTGACATTGTATTATGTAATCAGTCACTTGTCACGTGAAACAGCCCGGGTGTTAAAACATTAATGGAATTAAAAACTGCTGTACATATTGCATAAGATGTAAATAAAAAGGGTAGCTACAGTTTCTGCATTAACCATTTTTAATCCTTCTCAGTCTTGAATTATTATTGTCTGTTACTGTCTATTATATGGCGTTTGCCACGTAGGTCAACTGTTCTAGTAGGGATTGTGGCTATCGATTAAATCTAAAGTTTGAAAAACTCACAGTGGATTTTTAATGTTAATGGAAAAGCAAAAAATTACACGTTTTGCCTGATTTCACATTTGACAGCTTGCGAAACCGTATGTTTAATTACTGCTTCATCGCTTGAATTACTTCAGCGGTTATGTCACAAATTTTTCTAACACATGTCGGTGAGTAAATAAATGGCGAAAGGCCATCGTTCCTTCAGTTTTCAAGTTTGCGTGGTATATTCTAGAATGTTCTAGAATCTTCGGTCTTACAAAATGGACTACTTCATTGTAAAACGACTTTTTCCGGGTTCCTCTGGGACAACTTTTTTCAAAGACTGGTGGAATGCGGAATACGGTGTGTTCGGACTCACCCACTTGGCAGCCTTACGGTTCTCACCCGCGTGCTAATTAAGAAATTGGCCCGCATTGCGTGTAGGAGCGACGAAGTGTTGGTTCGTCTCGAAAACAAAGCAAGCGAGGTATGCGTGACTGCGCTCGATAACATTCAAGCGTGCGTAACAGTTACTTGCAGCATGGCACAACGTGGATAACTGCATGTCCCATGAAAAAAACAAAATAAAACAAAAACAAGTCAGCTGACAAGTAGCCCTGAAGGCTGCATAACCGTGCCGTAGGCCCCCGTGCTGTTGTGGAAGTCGTGAATTAAGTCTTCTCTTGTGAATAGAGATAGACTTAAAGAATTTAAACAACCAACATTCAATTTGACCAACTGGAATTATTTACCTTCTCCTTACCAAACACAGCTCCGCAAACGGAGCCCACGACTTCATCCTTCACCCGTGATCCTTTTCGCTGTGTTTTTGTCATGAGCAAAAAAAGCCGCCACAACTCTTAAAACAGGCAATAAAATTCCTAATAAATTAACCACATCCTTACGATTGATCAGTATGGGCATCTAAACGGCCGTGAACAAACCAAAAGAATTAACCTCCTACATCTCACAATTGAAAAGAATTTGTACGGCATTTCTTCTTCATATCCCTCTAGTAAAAGAAATGCAGAACTTTCCTGAAGCACAACCTCGCATTTTCCGCAAAGTCACCAGAACTTCACTACCGCACCTACACTTTCCCAAGTCTGGTAAACATGCTTTATCCAATCCCCTTTAATCATGTCAAAGGCTTGCTTTGTAACAGGCGCATTTTTCAAACAAAGGCTTCGTTCATATATATATATATATATATAACAGTTAATGGTTGCCTCAGGCCAACATAGAATGCCACTGCGTCAGGAGGATCAAAGATTCACAGTCCAAGCCTCACTGCATGGAATTAAAACTCGTTGAAGGAAAGCGAGGACGGACAACTTCTGACGACTTAAAAGTTAAAAAATTTAATAAAAAATAAAAACGTTTCGGTCTTAGACTTTCATCAGTTACATGAAAAATTGAACTTATCAAATCTACCTTAAATAAGATTACAGTACAAAACAAGACGCAAAATACAATTCAAAGCTATGAGTTACGTAACCGGCGTGATTATAACAATACTAAAACGAGGATAAGTGACGCTAATCAAAAACATTCAAAAATAAAAACAATATAGTACATCGATTATATACCGAAAAAAGGAAAACTAAACAATACTAACAATTAAACGTAATTACAAGGTGTAGATACAGGTACAACACTAAATAAATGAACGATACAAGGCAAAAATTTAACAAAAGACCGGAAATATGCTACTATAAAAATAATTAACAAAAGATGACAGATAAGACTAAAAACTAAAAACTACTAATTCAAAAAAGATGACATTTGTAATGCGGCAAAAGAAAGAGCAGTCAAAAGGAAAGCAACCTATGTTTACGCAAACATGGATCACAACAAAATCCCAAATCGAGGCATTTGGAGCCCCAAAGGGCTGATAGACAACAAAATCCCTGGGGGGGGCCTTAAACTTATTACAGTCATTATTGTTTAAGGGCCCCCCAGGGATTTTGTTGTCTATCAGCCCTTTGGGGCTCCAAAGGCCTCGATTTGGGATTTTGTTATGATCCATGTTTGCGTAAACGTAGATTAGCTGTTTGATGGCTACTAGATGACCTCAGGGGGTAAGAAATAGCTTGCAGAGTGTACTTTCAGGCAAAGCGAGGCATTTTCCTTAGCATGTCAGCTCAACTGCAGTTTTGCAGGCTGGTCTGGTTATATATATATATATACACCCGTTTTCAAAAACATTGCAACTTGAAAAATATATATACATATATACATCTTTTGTCTTCACAACGCGAAAACAGAAGAATAAATATGAAAACAAAAGGTATATATATATGTATATATATTTTTCAAGTAGCAATGTTTTTGAAAACGGGTGTATATATATATATATATATATATATATATATATATATATATTCTAAGCTTTGTTTTACGAGTCACTCGAGTCTCACGACTTGCACGAGTAGAATCTTCACTTGAAATCACGAATGAAACAATTAGTGCATGAGCATTGGACATGAATGGAGGTGTCTTTTTGTGTGTGGAATTAATAACATTCTTTAATTGGTTTACTACCTGTGGGCTATGATGCATATTGCTCCATTGTTTCCATTTACTTCCTGAGTTCCATATCAGTAAGTAATGAAATTGAATTAATTATTCACGCTATACTGATAAACTGGTGGAATCAAGTGCACGGGACAAATGAAACAGCATAATATCTGTATTTTCTAAAGTGCAGAAGCAGTTAACAACAGGATTACCATGGAAAAAGTTGCGAACCTGGAGACCTTAACAACAACACAAGCATCATCGCAACAAACCAGCATCCCTGACGCTGAACGGGTGCCAGACTGGCAAGAGGCGAAGAAACTTTGGGGTATAGCTTGGAATATTCACTGGATTGGCCTCGGCGCAATGTTCAGTGTCTTGGCTATAGCTTCTGTTGCGGCACTAGTGCGATCAGGCAAAAGGAAAGGATTCGGTCGCAAGCCTTTTGTCATCGCCATTAACTCTCTGCTCCTGGTTTTGGCCGTTACTCGCGCGTTGTACCTATTTGTGGATCCGTACGAGTCGAGACAAAATGGACTCAAGATACCAAGATGGTTAGCTCAGTTGCTTTATAACATTGCTTTCCCCTGTTTGACCTCAGCATTTGGTTTGATCTTCTTGATTTTTCTTAGAGTCGCCAAACTTCAACTTGCTCCGAAGAGGCTACAAAAAGCTGGCTTCCTCATTGGTATTATTTCCCTTCACTTCACCATTGTCCTAGTTGCGGAAATCATCAGGGTAATCAAACCGGACACCGCAATTCCAGCGATCATCGTTTGCCAGGTCTTTTTTATCATCTGGGGCTTACTTCTGTCGGCAAGCTTCATTTACGCTGGGCTCAAAGTGGTTCATCAATCGAGGATCATTAAAAAGCATCTACGAACACAGCAGAAAACCAACACGTCCAAAGTTGCAAAGGTCACTCTTGTCACAAGTTGTTTAGGACTCGCATGCAGTATTTTACAGCTGTATTCACTGATCAGTGTATATGGATTTTATCGTGTTAATGAACAGCCTCCTTCTGCCTGGAAGTGGTGGGCTTTTCATACATCTTTTCGCTTGGTTGAAATGGCGATGGCTTGTACAATTGCGTATTGTGTTATGCAACCTGCCGATAGATAGAGTGGTGGCAGTTCTACTATTCTATTGAAAATTCTTAGTGAGAAGACAAGTGAGGGTATTATATTGAACTATTTAAAGATGGGTCTCAAGTGGCCAAGCCGAAGCACAATCGAAAAAGTATAATCTAAGCTTAATTCTCATTTTGCGAAATGTTGAAAAGGAAGTGGTATCACGAGGAAGTACTGATCATATCTTTCATACGAGTGGTCACACTTAAGGATTCCGTCTAGACACTCCAAATTTGGAACCACCTGGTACAACATAACAAACAGCACCACATTAAACTACTGCTAAATAGCTTTCATTTGGATGTCAGTGACACTTAAAGGTTCGAGGACTCACAAGTTAGAACCACCTCATTTAGCAGTAGCACAGGAAGCAAATGACTCCGTAGCTAACTTGTATTTGAACGATCACACTTCGGAAAAATTTAGCCGCAGACTTGGAAGCGAGAACTCCATGACTTAATGTTCAGTCTGTAAGACAACTGAATAAGGAAGTAAAAATGTGTGGAATATCTGAGATCAATCGCTCAGTCATTTGACATTGTATTATGTAATCAGTCACTTGTCACGTGAAACAGCCCGGGTGTTAAAACATTAATGGAATTAAAAACTGCTGTACATATTGCATAAGATGTAAATAAAAAGGGTAGCTACAGTTTCTGCATTAACCATTTTTAATCCTTCTCAGTCTTGAATTATTATTGTCTGTTACTGTCTATTATATGGCGTTTGCCACGTAGGTCAACTGTTCTAGTAGGGATTGTGGCTATCGATTAAATCTAAAGTTTGAAAAACTCACAGTGGATTTTTAATGTTAATGGAAAAGCAAAAAATTACACGTTTTGCCTGATTTCACATTTGACAGCTTGCGAAACCGTATGTTTAATTACTGCTTCATCGCTTGAATTACTTCAGCGGTTATGTCACAAATTTTTCTAACACATGTCGGTGAGTAAATAAATGGCGAAAGGCCATCGTTCCTTCAGTTTTCAAGTTTGCGTGGTATATTCTAGAATGTTCTAGAATCTTCGGTCTTACAAAATGGACTACTTCATTGTAAAACGACTTTTTCCGGGTTCCTCTGGGACAACTTTTTTCAAAGACTGGTGGAATGCGGAATACGGTGTGTTCGGACTCACCCACTTGGCAGCCTTACGGTTCTCACCCGCGTGCTAATTAAGAAATTGGCCCGCATTGCGTGTAGGAGCGACGAAGTGTTGGTTCGTCTCGAAAACAAAGCAAGCGAGGTATGCGTGACTGCGCTCGATAACATTCAAGCGTGCGTAACAGTTACTTGCAGCATGGCACAACGTGGATAACTGCATGTCCCATGAAAAAAACAAAATAAAACAAAAACAAGTCAGCTGACAAGTAGCCCTGAAGGCTGCATAACCGTGCCGTAGGCCCCCGTGCTGTTGTGGAAGTCGTGAATTAAGTCTTCTCTTGTGAATAGAGATAGACTTAAAGAATTTAAACAACCAACATTCAATTTGACCAACTGGAATTATTTACCTTCTCCTTACCAAACACAGCTCCGCAAACGGAGCCCACGACTTCATCCTTCACCCGTGATCCTTTTCGCTGTGTTTTTGTCATGAGCAAAAAAAGCCGCCACAACTCTTAAAACAGGCAATAAAATTCCTAATAAATTAACCACATCCTTACGATTGATCAGTATGGGCATCTAAACGGCCGTGAACAAACCAAAAGAATTAACCTCCTACATCTCACAATTGAAAAGAATTTGTACGGCATTTCTTCTTCATATCCCTCTAGTAAAAGAAATGCAGAACTTTCCTGAAGCACAACCTCGCATTTTCCGCAAAGTCACCAGAACTTCACTACCGCACCTACACTTTCCCAAGTCTGGTAAACATGCTTTATCCAATCCCCTTTAATCATGTCAAAGGCTTGCTTTGTAACAGGCGCATTTTTCAAACAAAGGCTTCGTTCATATATATATATATATATATATATATATATATATATATATATATATAACAGTTAATGGTTGCCTCAGGCCAACATAGAATGCCACTGCGTCAGGAGGATCAAAGATTCACAGTCCAAGCCTCACTGCATGGAATTAAAACTCGTTGAAGGAAAGCGAGGACGGACAACTTCTGACGACTTAAAAGTTAAAAAATTTAATAAAAAATAAAAACGTTTCGGTCTTAGACTTTCATCAGTTACATGAAAAATTGAACTTATCAAATCTACCTTAAATAAGATTACAGTACAAAACAAGACGCAAAATACAATTCAAAGCTATGAGTTACGTAACCGGCGTGATTATAACAATACTAAAACGAGGATAAGTGACGCTAATCAAAAACATTCAAAAATAAAAACAATATAGTACATCGATTATATACCGAAAAAAGGAAAACTAAACAATACTAACAATTAAACGTAATTACAAGGTGTAGATACAGGTACAACACTAAATAAATGAACGATACAAGGCAAAAATTTAACAAAAGACCGGAAATATGCTACTATAAAAATAATTAACAAAAGATGACAGATAAGACTAAAAACTAAAAACTACTAATTCAAAAAAGATGACATTTGTAATGCGGCAAAAGAAAGAGCAGTCAAAAGGAAAGCAACCTATGTTTACGCAAACATGGATCACAACAAAATCCCAAATCGAGGCATTTGGAGCCCCAAAGGGCTGATAGACAACAAAATCCCTGGGGGGGGCCTTAAACTTATTACAGTCATTATTGTTTAAGGGCCCCCCAGGGATTTTGTTGTCTATCAGCCCTTTGGGGCTCCAAAGGCCTCGATTTGGGATTTTGTTATGATCCATGTTTGCGTAAACGTAGATTAGCTGTTTGATGGCTACTAGATGACCTCAGGGGGTAAGAAATAGCTTGCAGAGTGTACTTTCAGGCAAAGCGAGGCATTTTCCTTAGCATGTCAGCTCAACTGCAGTTTTGCAGGCTGGTCTGGTTATATATATATATATACACCCGTTTTCAAAAACATTGCAACTTGAAAAATATATATACATATATACATCTTTTGTCTTCACAACGCGAAAACAGAAGAATAAATATGAAAACAAAAGGTATATATATATGTATATATATTTTTCAAGTAGCAATGTTTTTGAAAACGGGTGTATATATATATATATATATATATATATATATATATATTTATTAAAAACTGGACTAGGTATATTGGATTTCTAGCATTTTGATTGGCTGAACGGAGCTAGGCTATGAGCTCATATACCTGCTGAGACCAAATATGGTCAATGAACACTCAACAACAAAGTGAGCTGAAAGTTTTTTCCTCGCGAGCAACCCGGTGAGAAAAATGGACAAGAAAAATCACTTGGCAGCGAATTTAAATTAAGCAGAAATTCCAACAGCGTCACCAACAAGCATCACCAACAGCGTCGTCTAACACAAGTCAAAATTGTTTGAAGAAACTGTGCAGAAATGGAAATTTAAGCATAAAGCGTTGTGTTTACAATTAAGCTTAATTTCTTTCATCGATCGTCACGTCGATCATTGAAATTGAACAAACGGTAGGTTTTGTCAGGAAGGCTTTCCACTTCAAAATATCAAGACAAGACATAAAATAAAACACAATGAAATGGGGCAGGAGCATTTTAATAAAACTATCACACATTCATGGCAAGTCGGTGCGATAATCATGAATCAGTCTAAACAAGTACTAAAAAAAATACAGCTGCAAACTACCAAGAAGGAAGGAAGGGCGAGATTTTTTTCGGCTTTACACACGCAAAATTGACACTGGTTTACCTGCACTCGTTGTAGCTCTGTGTTCCAACAGGTCCAAATGCTCAGATAGAAATCGGATGCCATGTAAACGGAGCTGAATCGCTTTTCCAGTTGTTTGAATGTTGTTTTTACCATTCCGTCCGCAACCTCTAAACCGAGAACAACTGCATTTTGCACTTCCCGTTTAACAAACTATGATGGTGAATTCTAATGTTCCTCGCTACAGTAATCTTGGTTCTGAGCCGCATAGAAATTACCTCTTCAAGTTCAAATTTGTTCTGTCTTCAGTTCGATCAAACACGCACATGATAGCTCCGTTGTGCGAACAGGTTACAAGCTTGTTCAGTTTCAACTCCAGCAGTTAATGTGGTGAAATTGTACAGCTTCAATCCGCTTTGAACGAGACTACAACAATGTCTCAGGAAAAATCAAACATGTACCATATTTCAGAGCCAATAATTAGAAGATTTTTCTCCAAAACTTATGCTACTTTGTTCACTTTCGAGCACTTTTCATTGATTCATTCAGCTTTGCAATGAAACGCTGCAACACTTCCCAAGGTTTTGGCGCCTTTTTCGTTCAGTCATGTGATCGATTCTTGTTCCGTTTAAATTTCTTTTCTCATTTTTCCCGTTCCTTCTTGATTTTTTTTAAACAGTGGTTAAGTTTTTAATAAAACAATTATTCTACTCGGGCTTGCTGGATATCAAATGATTATAACCAACTCGGCGCTACGCGCCTCGTTGGTTATCTATCATTCGATATCCAGTAACTTGTCAAAGGTCGCAGAAAGTAAACAATAATACATAATTTGTCAGCCAAAGATTACATAACATTACATTATATTCAAAGGATTTACAAAAAGTGCTAATGAAATGAACACACAAAGGTTACAAAACATTACAGATAACTAGTCAGAGGTCTTCATAAAAAGTATAGCCCAATTTGTCACCCGAAGGGCATCCATCACAAAAAGATTTCGGTGTAAAAATTCAGCTATTACGTAACTAAACAAGTAAAAAATAATAATGCAAGGTGGTATGAGAAAAGTACGATAAAAAGTTCTTCAACGTAACAAAATCCTAACTAGATGACCTTGAATAAAAGCAACAGTTAGATAGACAACAGTTTCCAAGGCAGGAGTCCTTAAACAGAAAAATCCGTAATAAAATCCCCGGCCGAAGCCCCTGAGTAGATCAAGCGTACGCCAAAATAACAAAATCCTAAAGAAAGGCCTTTGAACGTATATACGAGACTCTTATCGTTGAATTAATCTTTAAACCTAGCTCTTAAAATTAAAAATATGAAATTCTTAACAAAAATGGCTAAAAGTGCATAAAACACGTCAATTAAACCTAATTCTATTTTTTGAATTGAATTCGGATCTTTCATTGAGGCCCTGGGGTTGGAGAGTGCAAAGTTGGGAGCACCAGAACGCTTCCCTTGTGAGTAAGCGTTTATCAATTTGACCGTCACTTTCATTAACAACTTTTTCGATCACAATGAATTCAAAGTCAGACATTTGGTGTTCAATTCTATTGTAATGCACGGCTAATTCGCACGTGGTCTTATTCGTTAGCATAGCCGACTTGTGATTACGAAATCTGACCTTGAATTCATTGGATGTAGAGCCTACATACTGAACCTTACATTTTTTACAGGTAGCTAAGTAAATTACGTTCTTTGATTTACAGTCAAGATGTTGCCTGATACTATAATATATATATTTAACAATTAGATTATGAGCTCGAGATTTCTATCGCGTGATAGTTGATGAGGCCGAAGGCCGAATCAAGTATCACGCATAGAAATCGAGATCGAATAATCTAAATGTTTTAGTATAAATCTACCAGACGTTCAAAGCTTAACAGCAGACACTACATGTTTTTATTGAAAAATGATATAAATAGGTCACACCGCGCGCGGAAAACACTCTACTCACTATCTACAACAGAATAGATAGTGAGTAGCGTAGCCAATCAGAGAACAGCATTAGTGATAGAACGCTAGTAGATTTATACTAAATAAATATATCAGCTGTCTTTTTACGTAAAAAAGCTGTCTTTTTAAAGTGCACCTAACTCCTAAATTTTTTTCTGCTAAATAAATTCTGTTATCATCTGGAACATTTCTTCGCAAAAATTTTTTGATTTGGTTAAATTCTCGATTTTCTGTGCCCTGTTAAATTCAAGAAAAATTTGGTTCACGTCCGAGTAAGAGGAACCTGGGGCGAGCCGTAGTTGTGACGTCAGAGCTTCGCCCGTGAGTGTTTACATTTTATTTCTCACGTTCGGTCTTCACGTTTGGTCTTGGTTTTCCTGCTCTCCGCTTCTCGCATTTGAGATTTATATTCAAGCTTAGGGGACCTCTTATATAAATGGAGATTTTAATAAAGCATTCCTTTCTTCATTTATTTATTTTACATACAAGTAAATGTGGAAACTGCGATATTACTTACGTCTTGTCCATTTCTGTAACCAGCATTAACAATAACAACAATTTATAACACTTGTGAATCAGGAAGGCAATTATTTTCTAAAGGACATTGACGAGAATTATAAGCACGAGAGTTTGTTAGTATCGGTTCAACTGAGATTATCTTACCAATCATTTTTCTCGCGTCAACGTGCAAGCAGTTTCCTCAGATCCCAGCGCGAGCGGAAATGTACAAATTTTGTAAATCAACCGGCCCTCGCTTAACTCGCGACTCGAGGCTTCGCCGCTCATCGCTCACACTTCGATCTTCTTGCGGCCTTTTTTCGCACAAGAAATGGTAATAAAAGAATTAAGAAAGAGACTGCTTGTCCTCTACTTCAACGGAGGATATGAACAAGGGATCTCTGCACAGTAATGTTTTGTTATGCTCGAGTGATTTGATGACTCAAGATAAAATTCTCATAGCGAGGCACGTTCATAGACTAGAATAGGGAACAATGGCAATGGTTTGTTTTTGTACACAATTGTGGAGAAAGCGCGTTCGGTTCTGCTGAAGGAGGACTTTCTATAAATACGGTCTTTAATTTTAAACCCTTCGCTGTTTTGGGCACCGCTTACATGTAATTATTTAGCGCTTACCGTGTAGTCAACTTGACTAATTCGCAAGGGTAATAATTTTCTGCGTACCGCGTATCGCGGGTGTTCTGTGGTTAATCGGCCGATGAATCATTGGAAATACACAAAAAGCAATCGTTTGATCGGATACAATAGTTGTTCATTCATTCATACCTTCTTCTGCGACAACAAATCTTTGCTTAAAATGCGTCGAGCGTAGTATCGAGTGCTTGGAAGGCTGCCGCTTTGCTCGCTTTTGCTTTACAAAATCCACTCATTTCGTCCCTTCGCCTCTGGTCGCTCGTCGTCAAAAAATGCTGCATTTTTGTGGTGATACGTCTTGTGATTCGTTTCTTTGGTTACTGTGTCTCGGAGCAATACGAGCGGTCGACAGTTTTCTGCACATCTTCGAGAGCTCAAGAGAAATATAGCTCCGATAGAGATAGCGAGAGACTGCGGGTTCTTGATTTGACGTCACAAGGTGACTCGTCCCATGCCCTCACTGCTCGACCCTGAACCAAAATGGTGTCTATTTTCGGCCGATTTTCCGTACTTCAACCGCGCACAGAAAATCAGGGATTAAACCAAATCAAAAACTTTTTGTGACGAAATGCTCCAAATAATAACAGGATTTATTTGACGGGGAAAAAATTTTTAGGGTTAGGTGCACTTTAAGTAAAGATGCAGCATTTTTACGTAAAAAAGCAGCAGTTTTACAAAATACATATTTGCAAAAAAAGCAGCTTTTTATGTAAAAAAGCTGCATCTTTACGTAAAAAGACAGCATTTTTACAAAAATATATATTTTTTAAAAAGCACGTATTTTTACGTAAAAAGGATGCATCTTTGCGTACAAGGACAGCTTTCTTACAAATATATATTTGTAAGAAAGCTGTCCTTTTATGTAAAAATTCCGTTCTTTTACCGGTCCTGAAACATTTCTTTATCTTTTTTAGTTCATCAATTATCAAACAATATGCTGACCAAACCAACACGTAAAACACGTATCGACATTCAGTTTGCTTTCTTACCCTTGGACGTGATTTCTTCTCGTTAAATAACTTCTCGTACGAACACTTTTAAAGTATACCACTTTCGCCCCAACTGTTCGAAAACTATTTCTAAAACATTAACGCAAGGTGGAGTGATCGAAACACGTTCAGCTACTTAAATCAAAACGCGCAGCGGGATATTAGCATTGAAACAAAGAAACAATAATCATCATGACTACGCTTTGAGTCTACAACCTAAGCGCAACAATTTTAAATTAACAAATTTCAAGATTTTCTGTATGAATTCACTCCCTTTGAAATCGTAAGAAACAGGTAAAACGGTTCCCGGTAACTTTGTAATAAAAAGGGAATGCGAGCGCGCTTAAGGCGGCTCCCTAGAGTTTCTACAAGAGTGACTGTACCAGCTAGCAAGTCTTACAAAAGAAACCCTAGTTCTGTTGTCTTGCAATCTTTGTTCTTGAAATTTACCAGTAAGGTTACCAACATAATTACCCTTATTTTTCAGTTTTCCTCCTCAGTCATAGGCCGTTGTCATGGCACAAAACATCTAAAGAAAGACAGATATTTTCCATCAATTCGTCTTTTTTCGTAAATATTTTGATTTTCCCTCGGTTAAATTTTTTTAAGACAGATTCCGCTCAACATTCGAGCAACAAGTGCAAAAGTTATTTACAAAGAAAGTACTCATAGCACGGTAACATTTTAAATACTATTTGAAACATCTTACTTTAATTCACTTCTCCAAGTGGCCCCGCGATTAAATTCTCAAGCATTCTCGAGAAAATTTATGTCAAATCTCTTAAAAATATGCTAACAATGGGCGCCATTTTGTTTTGAACTGACATGAAGCGTCTTTTCAATTAAAATATGGATAACTTCAAATACAATTTGAGTAGCCCCGCAGCTCTTAACAACCTCTAATTTCATTGGACCTTGGTATCACGCAGCTCTATTGTTTTCGGGGCTACGGTCCATTGTTTTGTTGTTTGGTGTATTGTTTTCTCAGCAAATCAGAGAAGACCTTGTAAGAGCTGCGACATCGCCCTACAATTTTCTCGCGCGGGGTCAGCTTGGGAGCCTGAGTATTGATAACTTATTGTTTTTTTATTCAAAATGTTACCATGCTATGAGTATTTTTTGGTAACTTTATTTTTGCACTTATTGCTCGAACGTTGAGCGGACTTTCCTATTTTGTGAAAATGATTTTGACTAACCTTTTGCAGGGGAAAAAATATGGGATCGTTC
This sequence comes from Siderastrea siderea, assembly GCA_964030785.1. NCBI lineage: Eukaryota > Metazoa > Cnidaria > Anthozoa > Scleractinia > Rhizangiidae > Siderastrea > Siderastrea siderea. Next base: position 33,144,215 of record OZ034969.1, read on the forward strand.
AGACGGGTTCACCGATATCACGTGATTTCTTATTTTTAACCATTAAACTGAATTGCTCTGACAGAATTTTTCCATAAAATAATATGTGAAAGGCAGCGTTAGTATCTCAAAATGTGCAAAATTTTTTAAAAATTCACCGAAGGAAACGCAGAAAAATTCAATGTTAACTTTGCTTGTTTTGGCTATGCTGACGTCATAAAATATCAGGTAAAACCTACGATTTCATGTGATTGCGCGCAGATTACTACAGCTCGCATCATCAGCGCGCGCGTGGTCATAAAACTATAGGGAGCCACCTTTAGTTTATTCAGCGTGCGCGACTGATTTTTCCCGTTGCGCCTGAAAATGCATTATTGCTTGGCGCTATGTAGAAACGCGTTTTAAAAAGCTAACTTAAAGGAGATTTTTAAACCGTCTCTGTTACAAAACGAGTTATTTAATGTCATGTTCATAAGAAAATAAGCCGGCTCTGAATAAAAAAGGGTAACAACAGATTAATTAAACCCAAAGACACAGGTGATACATTTAGTTCCGAAACAGGCCGCAAAGTTAATTAACGCATTCGTTTTAATCTGACAAGAATTACAAAACTAATTGACAACCCTTTTCTGTGCCGTGCTATTTCTTTAATTACTTGTTTTTTATGACTAAGAAGCTGTCCGAATGAACCCTCACCATTACAAGCATAGCCTGATTTTCTTCAAGGTGTTTCATTAGAGACGAATAAAGAATGGGGAGAAACGGACAATTTCAACGAAATGTCCTTATGTCATTGAGCGGGTTCAAATGGTTAATTAATCTCGCTCTAGACGCGCTGAATCGCTACATTCGGAAATATATATTTTGGGACCGGATTTTTACATTCCGGTGAAAACAAGCAAATCTTCAGTAGGCACCTTTTCAAAATCCAGGTGTGTATATTTAACAATTATTCTACGAGGGCGCGCTGGATATCGAATGATAGATAACCAACGAGGCCCGTAGCGCCGAGTTGGTTATAATCATTTGATATCCAGCAAGCCCGAGTAGAATAATTGTTTTATTAAAAACTTAACCACTATTTTCAAAAAAAATCAAGAAAGAACGGGAAAAATGAGAAAAGAAATTTAAACGGAACGAGAATCGATCACATGACTGAACGAAAAAGGCGCCAAAACCTTGCGAAGTGATGTAGCGTTTCATTGCAAAGCTGAATGAATCAATGAAAACTGCTCGAAAGTGAACAAAGTAGCACACGCTTTGGAAAAAAATCTTCTAATTATTGGTTCTGAAATATGGTACATGTTTGATTTTTCCTGAAACATTGTTGTAATCATCGTTCAAAGCGGATTGAAGCTGTACAATTTCACCATATAGCTGCTGGAGTTGAAACTGAACAAGTTTGTAATCGGCTGTTCGCACAACGGAGCCATCATGTGCATGTTTGATCGAACTGAAGACAGAACAAATTTGAACAGCTGACCTTGAAGAGGTAATTTCTACGCAGCTAATAAGCACGATTACTGTAGCGAGGAACATTAGAATTCACCATCATAGTTTGTTAAACGCAAAGCGCAAAATGCAGTTGTTCTCAGTTTAGAGGTTGCGGACGGAATGGTAAAAACAACATTCAAACAACTGGAAAAGCGATTCAACTCCGTTTACATGGCATCCAATTTCTATTTGAGCACTTGGACCTATTGGAACACAGAGCTACAACGAGTGCAGGTAAACCAGTGTCAATTTTGCGTGTTAAAGCCGAAAAACAGTCTCACCCTTCCTTCCTTCTTGGCTGGCGGTTTGCAGCTGTATTTTTTTTAGTACTTGTCTAGACTGCTTCATGATTTTCGCACCGACTCGCCATGAATGTGTGATAGTTTTTATTACATGCCTCTGCCCCATTTCACTGTCTTTTTTTTCGTGTCTTGTCTTGATATTTTGAAGTGAAAATCCTTTCTGATAAAACCTACCGTTTTTTAATTTCAATGATCGACGTGACGATCGATGAAAGAAATTAATTGTAAATTTCTATTTCTGCACAGTTTCTTCATTCAATTTTGACTGGTGTTAGAGGACGCTGTTGGTGATGCTTGTTGGTGACGCTGTTGGAATTTCTGCTTAATTTAAATTCGTTGCCAAGTCCATTTTTCTCGCTGGGTTGCTCGCGAGGAAAAAACTTCAGCTCACTTTGTTGTTAAGTGTTCATTTACCATATTTGGGCGCAGCAGGTATATGAGCTGATAGCCTAGCTCCGTTGAGCCAATCAAAATGCTAGAAATCCAATATACCTAGTCCAGCTTTTAATATATATATATATATATATATATATATATATATATATATATATATATATATATATATATATATATATATATATATATAGTTTAAGAGACTATATAAATATAGTTTCTAAAATATATAACTATGTGTCTCTTTATAACTGTTTCACTGTATCACGAATTCATTGCTTGCCACTCCTGGGCTTCTCTGCAGGGTTATACCTCTTCACTGTCGGCGGGATACTGCCGAGCCGGTTACAAGACTTAAACGGGCCGGTTTGACCAACTCCACCCCCGATTAAAGACGGAGCGATTGTATAAGTTGACACTGAGAGTCTCAGCCCGTCAATCACAATTCTCAATGGGCGCCAAACGAGCGCATTTGATTGGCTCACTGGTAAGACGGGAAGCCATCAAGAGCGCTCAGTAGGTATCTAGCAAATTTCAGATCATTGCATGAATTGAGAATAAAGTCTTTTTATGTTCGGAGTTTTGTATTGCGTAGTTTCAAAAGTAGAAAATAATTGAGAGGCAAAATACCCGCCGCTAATGCTTTAAAAATTTGAAACTGTTCGGAAAAATAATTCAAGCATGCTGAAGGTGACACGCATTGAAAAAATTGACTAATAATTATCTTATTTTATTGCTTATGTTTCAGAGAAAAGAAAATACTTTTCTGTAAAGCCGCGGTAATGACAGTGTAATGAGAGTGAGTGGTTCACAAAATGGGTGTAAACAAAACAGTGAAAATAAATTTGGAAGCTTGTAGAATATTTTATTAACCCAAGCTGTTTTAAATGGACCCACTCACGAATTAACCAAAAATTTAAAGGTATTAAATGATTTTTTTTGCTTTTATCCATATTAAAACGACCGCGAATATTTTAACTAAATGTAAAGAAGATCATCGCAGATGTAAACGCATTTTTTGCGGTTGCGAAAGTAAGCCCGAATTTTTTCAGGCTTTCTTTTGGCAACTGCAAAAGTGGCGTCTATAGCTGCGATGATCTTCTTTACATTTAATTCTTCATCCCACAGTTCTAATATATATTTGATATTAACATATTCATTATTTAATATTTTAACTGTAGACACTGTTTTTCGGTTATTCCGCAAAATAATTTCCGGTCTGCGTAAAGGTGGTTGTATTTACTAAACTCCATTTGATATCGCATCAGGGCAACTTTTTAGTTGTAATTCAAGTTTTTGGATGAGCATTCGTAGAGCGGCTCACCCTATGTCATCACGTGCGGTGTCTCTGCCTTTAGTTTGACACTTTGCTCCGTGACGTAATGCAGAAGAAATGACGTGTTCTGTCAAATGCACATTTGCCATGCACGACGAACCAGTCACGCAAGAAAATACGTGAGTCAAGATTGCCCTTTGAAGCTTTTTGTCTGTACTACAGTTTTATCCTGATAACTCGAACCGTTAGGTAAAACACGTGTCAAACGTTTAGAGATATCGAGTTATCGGAAGTGTGAATGAAGGTAAAAATAAGCTCAAGTGCTTTTGATTTGATTCAGAGAGAATTTCGAGATGCAAGAGGTTCGAGTTGTCGAGATTTCACTTTATTGCGTTTGAGTAAGCACGACCACATGTCAACGAACACGTCCCTTCACGCTTGAAACTTGTCGTAATGTTTTGGCTTTCATGAACTGTGTGGAAACCTGTAGGTTCCGACTTTTTTAAATAGCACTCAAAATATATTGCATCTTTAATATTACCAGAACTTATTAAAAGCCACAAAAGTTTACGCTCATCACAAGTCCGCGTGCGGACCGTTTATTAATAGTGTTATTTTTCACTCAGAAGCCATTTAATCAAAAGAAATTATAAGTTTGTAACTGTTCAAACGCTTCACATCCGTTGTTTCCTCTACATTTGAATGTGTCAAATGAAGCCAACGAAATACTTCCGATTATCCTTTCATACGCTCGCTCTGTGTTTAACAAATGTTAGCGCGACTCAACGTGTGAATTCGTTTCACGTACTAACCGGGCATGACGAAAATTGTGACAATATTTTGAGTTTTGCGTTACTGGATGACGTAGAGTTTAAAATCTGATGACGTGTTATCTGTCTTATCGCTTTGAATATTGAATGTTAATTACCCCGCCGTCATGAGGGGACAAGTAAAACCCATTTGTTTCTTTCGTTTTTTTGTCGGTCACTTAGCCCAGACCTCAAACAAATTCTCGTCGCAGACGTTCGGTAAACATAAGCATCATCTTCGGGTTGTTTAGCGTTGATTGGCCAAATATTTATGAAAATCAGTTTAGAATATTACTAGAGATGCAATGGCATAAAAATCCCTTCGACATGAGCAAGGACGAAGATGCTAGCAAGCTTTGAAAGCGGTTTTCACTTTACCAAACAAAAAAGGTTAAATATTCAACAGTGGAATGCGAGAATTTATTGACGGCTTTTTTGTTGAGGTAATTCACAATTATTTTACGAGGGCGCACTGGATATCAGATGATTTGGATCATTTAATATAATTTACAGCAATCCCGAGTAGTAAAATTGTTTTATTAAAAAAACGCATGTTATAAAAATTAAAAACGAAAGAATAAAAAAAAGAGACAAAAAGGGAACAAAGAGTTGATTACGAGGGAAACGCGCCATGGCCTTGCAAAAAGTTGCAGCGTTTCTTTGTAAAGCTGAATAAATCAGTAAAACTGCTCTGAAGTGAACGTCAAGCACAAGTTTTGGAAACAATCTTCCGGTTGTTGGCTCTGAAATGAGGTAAAACTGATTTTTCCTGACAAGTTGTCGTAGTCATTCTTCAAAGTGGATTGAAGCTGTCAGATCTCACCTTTGTAGCTACGGGAGTTGAAATGACCTATTTTGTAGTCCGCTCGTACAACGGAGTCATCATGTGCTTGTTTGATGGAATTGAAGACAGAATTCGAACTTGACCGATAATTTCTATGCAGCCCAGGAAGATTACTGAGGAACTGATTAGAATTCTCCATGTTACTCAGTTTTACCGCAAACCACTAAACGCGTTTGCTGTCAGTTTAGAGGCCGTGGGCCGAATGGTTATAGGAAACAACTCTATAGGATAACTCAGATAAGTTAGGAGACATCATTGCTATTCACTTTGTTGTCGTCATAACTGCAGAAACAACAACCGCCATCAAGCCAAAGTTTGCTCCATTACTGATCGTGTGTCAGTCATTTTTCATCCTTTGGGGATTTCTTCTGTCAGCAAGCTTCATTTACAGCGGTTCAGAAAGTCATTCGTTGCGCTAGCAGGGTTCAGAGACAACTCGAGACAATCGAACTCAGAGAACCAGCTGCAAAAGCAACGGGTGGAAGGCGAAGAGCAACAAGGACTTCAAAAGTTGCAAAAGTTACCTTTGCTACAAGTATTCTGGGATTTGTTTGTTGTGGTCTCCAGATTTATTCAATGTCGGTGTTTATGGCTTGTACAGCAAAGCTGTAAATCCTTCTCCGTGGCCATGGTGGGTGTCTCAGACATGTTTTCGATTTGTTGAATTCTGTATGGCTTGTAAAATAGCTTATACTGTGACACAACCTTCGGAGACGCAAAACAATAACGATCACAACAGATTATCCTTTCTTGCCACCAAAAAGTGAGCTTAATTCCTCGCAGCCTAGGATTTTCTGTTTTATATGTCCATTTAATCTGTTCAAGTCTGCGGGAGTATTAAACACCTTTAACCCTATTCAGACCGGGCTTTTGTTGGTCTTGTGGGACCGGGGGGGGGCGGATTCCGCTATGCTATGACAGCGAAACTTAAAGGACAGATAGTACGTCAAAAAATGTTTCCATTGGGGTCCGCACGCTTGGCTGATGACGTCATATGACGTCACAATAACATTGTGTTCTCAAACGGCGGCCATCTTGGATCCGCCATCTTGGATTTCTTAAGTTTTCCAAAACCTTCAAAAACCGCCAAAATTGATCAGGAAGTGATCAAAATCAATAAATTAACATGGAAATGATTTGTTTTAAAAAAGAAATGATTTTTGATTTAAAAGTTTGGAAATTCAAAATTTTGAAAAAACCGTTTGTCAAAAAGTGGTTGCCATGGTAACGTCAAACTTAATATACAAGGACATACTACACCAAATTGTTCCCAGATAAATTGTAGGAAAAGTCACCAAGTTCGGTGGTTTACGCTTGCTTAATAAAAAAGTTATTAACGTCCAAAGTCCAAAGTTATAAGTTATTAAAAAAGTTATTAACGTCCAAAGTCCGTGCGGGCAGAATCCGCCCCGTCCCCGGTCTGAGAGAGTCTTATTTTTGGGACGTTTTCGACCCAGAGACATTGAACCACTTGCGACGTCATCATTCTTGACGTCACCAGATTGTTTTGATAATCAGCTAACACAGCAAGGACAGATCCATCCATACGTGTGTCCATTTTGAATATCGACCAAATTCTGGCAGAGCTATACCAGAAAAAACTTGTCCAATTTTGGGTGCAAAGATGGTGGTAAAATAGGCCAAGTCACCTAGTTGATCAATGTTCGATTTCCAGGTTTTTAGAAGGGCTGAGGCCAAAACTTTTCCAGTGGATAGAAAGGGGATAAAGGGTTACCCTGCGAGCAGAGGCCCTTCGATCTTCCTAGATAAGTCGGGAAGAGGAAGGGACCTCTGCCAGCCGCCGCGACTTTCTTTGATTCGCCGCTCATCCAGCGAGATGGATGAGTCAGTCCGGTTTGAAACCAGTTTTTCCCGTTTTTGCTCAGTGCGCATGTGCTTTGTTAGAAGTTGCTGACTAAATACGCGCCCACGGTCTGTTCGGTGTTTACAACAATGGCGGACCGTCTGGTGGACGTTTCTCTTTCGAAGAATGTCTTTGATAAAGCCGTGAAAAGTGCACTGGGAAGAGTGAATGTTCATGGAATAAGCAGTCTCACACAACACCAGTCGAAGGCCTTGCTTAATTTTCTGTGTGGTAAAGATTCTTTTGTCTGTTTGCCAACTGGTCATGGCAAATCGCTTATTTACCAACTCTGTCATGTTGTTGTTAAAGAACTTTCTTCCACTGGATTGAAACAGTTCCAGAGCGAGCCATTAGTTGTCGTTGTCTCTCCGCTTAATTCTCTCATCGAAGATCAAATAGGTTCCTGTGAAAACATGGGCTTGAAAGCATGCAAAATGGACTCAGAAGCCTTGAAAAGCTGAAGGACTCGTGCAACTTTGAAATTTTATATGCAAGCCCGGAGCTATTCGACGTTCAAGAAGTCAGATCGCTACTTCAGCAGTACAGCGCTCGACTTGTTGGTATTGTTATACACGAATCTCACTGTATCGTGCATTGGTAAGATTTTAAAATAGATTTGGAAGTTATTTTTTCTAATTTCTTTTCGCTCTCTACCTAATAATTGTTATGATTCTCTCTCTTGCACGTGTTTCTAGAGCCTTATTTCTCAGAACTGACCTCTTCACGGTCGATTTCTATTGGTTTTAATGAAATCATTATGTTTTATTTCAGTTACTTTTAAAGCATGAACAGATATTTGATTAAAAGTTGGCTTTGCACAAAAAATAGCATTGATTATTCACCTGATTGTTGGTGTTTACAGACTTTAAGTTTATCTCTTGCCAGAATATCCTTATAACAACCTTTCTAATTTTTAGGGGAACTGGCAACAAGAGAGAACAGCCCTTCAGGGAATCTTATGGCAGGATAGGTCACCTCAGAGTCTTTACCAAGGCACCATTTCTGTGCATGACTGCCACAGCGAGCCTGAAAGTAAGAAGCAAGATAATAAAGCTGCTGAACATGAGAAACGCAAAGTTAATCAGGCAATCACCAGACAAGAAAAATATTTCTTATCATGTTGAAAAAGCAAAAGAATTAGATGAAATGTTTCAGTGGATTTTGGATCTGTTTTCTTCCTCAGTCACAGAAATTCCTAAAACAATTATTTACTGTCGCTCATTGAAAGACTGTGGAGAGATCTACTCATTGTTTGTTGAGGTAGCTACTAATTCTCAAGCACCAGTTGTCACCATGTACCACAGTAAAACACCAGGGCAAATTAAACAAAAAGTACTGTCATCTCTCTTGGAACAGAATGGGGACTGTCGTATTGTTATTGCAACAAGTGCTCTCGGGATGGGTGTGAATATACCCAATATCCGACAGATTATTCACTATGGTGCTCCGTCTGATTTAGAAAGTTATGTACAAGAAGTTGGTCGTGGTGGTAGAAATGGACAGCCTTGCAAGGCAATACTCTATTATCGTCCATTCCATCTTGCTCATTGTGATGAACACATGAGAAATTATTTGAAAACACAGACAAAAAGTACAGAAGGGATCTTCTGATGAACTATTTTAAGGAGAAACCTAACAATCCAAATGTAAAGCATGACTGTTGCGATGTTTGCCTAGCAGCCTGCAAATGCAGTTCATGCAACACTCTTGAAAAGCCATCTAATGTAAAACCAGCAAATGAGACTGTTGAAATGGCAACTGTGGTTCGACATGTACAGGAAGAGGACAGAGAATTTCTCTATGAAATGCTTAAGGACATAAAAATTAATACAGAATCAGCTCCCTCTGTGTTTGGTAGTGCTGGACTTGTTTTTGAACTTGGCGATCAGGTTATAGAGGCTATTGTAAGTAAGTGTGAATATGTATTTTCAGTATCTTTTATCATGGACAACTTTCCTATTTTCAGCGAAGAAGTCGCAAATGAAATTTTGATCATCTTTGATGAAATATTCAATGACATCGACGAGGCCGAGTTTCTTTCTAGTATGGACCAAAGTGTTATTGATGACATTTCTTTCCTTGATGTTGAGGAACAAGCATCTGGATGTAGTGATGATGATGCCCATTATAGTGACTGACTTACAATGAATTAGTATAATTCAGCCTAAAAAGAAGCCCAAGTGGCTTTAGATGTACTGTACCCTGCAAGCAGGCTGTGATTGGTCCGAAAGCAACCGCAACCCTGATTCTTTTGTTCCAGTTGGTAAATTAGTGATTTGCCATGGCCGGTTGGCAAACAGACAAAAGAATCTTTACCACACAGAAAATTAAGCAAGGCCTTCGACTGGTGTTGTGTGAGATGGCTTATTCCATGAGTATTCACTTTTTCACGGCTTTATCAAAGACATCCTTCAAAAGACTGAACGTACCGTGGGCACGTATTTAGTCAGCAATTTCTAACAAAGCACATGCGCACTAAGCAATCAAGATAAAGAGGGCTTATTAACATAAATGTAAAAGGAAAGTGCTGATGGTAGTTTTGCCATCCTTTTGCAATATCAGTATCATATTGTGACATCTTATAATGCAGATTCTCCATCTGAAAATACCATTATACCATTAGTCTTTTCCTTGTGCACCTAGCCCTTAGATGGGCTAGATTCTACAAGTCTTGTGGCTCAACTCTTACAATAATATTGTTCTAATAAAAAAATGCAAGTAGAGTGAGCACGTTTAGTCCTAGACATATCTGTGCCTAATATCTACAAACTTAAACTTACAGCAAATTTTTCGAAATTCCAACTTTTTGCCCTAATATTCACATACACACTTTTCACACTGAATCCACATATGTTATTATTCCAATTCAATGTTGTTTACTCGACTAAACAGATGATCACTTCGTGTTAAGGCTCTGACTGAGATTTCATGTTGCTGGGTATGAAATCAGTAAGCAAGGAACCAAAAATGGGGTCCTCTTTCAGTTCTGGTTTCTAGGAAAGTACCCTGCAGGGTCATGTGCGTAGTTCTTAGGGGAAATCCTCATCTCCTGGCCCTTACTCAGATCCCATTATTTGTTCTCACTTTGTTTATCAAAGAAAAAAAATAAGTAAAGGTCCCTATTAGGGCTGAAAGGGTTAAGTAAATTGTGCATAGGTTTGGAAACGACATTCCGCTCAATTACTTTTGTAAGACAAAAAGATCATGGCTGACTTGTTTTAATCCAGGAATAATTTAGGATTTCAGCCCTAATAGAGACCTGTACCTACTTTTTTTCTTTTATAAACAAAGTGAGAACAAATGATGGGATCTGAGTAAGGGACAGGAGATGGGGATTTCTCCAGTTGTTCAAAGGCTGATTAGCACTAACCTGGGGTTAAATTTTTATCTTGGTTTATTTTTCTATGGTTCAGTAATTTTCTTTATTTTTTAGAGCATCCAATCATCAAATAGTGGAAAGAAAGCATTACACTTATGCTACTTAAGCTTTTGAATCCACATTCAAATTCTGCACTAACCCTGGGTTATTTTAATCATGCCTTGAACAACCCAGCCCTGAATTAAGATCTGAGAGCATAATTTGATGTCTAGACGCTCAAACATGAGTGCTATTAACAGAAAATGTTTACCCTGGGTGAGCACCAATAAACAACTTTGCCAATCAAGAAACAAATTACTGATCAACAGATTATACTTGTCTCTAGAGATATCGGTTTTGCCTGTGCCATTGGCGTTTATGTCTGTTAATCCATCGATGTGTGGACTTTTTGTCAAGGGCACAAAAAATGTTTCTCTGCAACTCTGGGAAAGCTTTGTATTCCCGGCCAACAGTATGCTTGAATGTTTTGCTTTTGTGATGAACTTGTTCTAAAATGTTTGAGGAGACCCTGCTCCGATTCTTGTTGCAATGATGACCTTTTCCCTTTTCAATAGCAAGGTCACAACGTGTTCCAATTATTATTTTCTCCATTGATCCTTCTGACTTAGTAATTTCTTCTACACTTTTATCACTGATGTTTTGGACACCCATTGCCCGGATTTCTTCTTTAGCAATCTTGTTGTGTTGCTCCAAGCGTAAGTCCCTTGATATTCTTGTGCCAGGTCCTTCTTGGAGGCCTGCAAATCTAGTCCACTTGAATCTGTGGGCATCTCTAGGGGTGAGCAGACCTGATATTGAGGCCTGCACACGGAGACCAGCTAAGGCATACTTATTTGCCCCATTTAGACGGTAAAGAAAGGTGAGAAATTTCCAGACTCTAATTAGTCTATCTCCATCCCCCTCCTTGACAGCATCCTCGGCATCGCGTATCAGAAGACCAAGGCTTATATGAAGGCAACCATTGTTAAAAATCCCATCTTCAGGTTTTTTGGTCTTGCATTTGTCTGTTGTTTCTTCTTCAACAAACAGGCTGTGTGTGTTCTGTTCGTGACGAGTACGGCACTTTCTATACTTGAATGTACGGTTGCATGCAGGGTTCACGGCATTTTACTACCTCTTCTTCCTCCTGACGATGGTCCTTTGGGCTTTCTACACTGTCCATGATGTATGTGTGAAGCATAGAGTATATTTGTTGATGAAACCACTGTCGCTTTTCAGTCACACCAGCTTCCTTGAGACCTTCAGGCAAGCAGTGCTCTTTAGGCTGGTCAGAAATATCATCCATGCCAAAGTATGTCATGGTTGCTGAGCAAATAAATGCATCTGTTTCTGTCTGGAAAAACTCTCTGATCTTGTCATAGTTCTCACCCAGTACATCTCCAAGAGCATTGCTGTTTTCAGTTACAATAGCACTGGATGCAAAAGTACCCCAGTCCACAAGGGAGTTTCCCTTCCGAAGCATGTCTATGACAACCTGAGAGTGACAGGAAAAGAAAGGTTGAGGGATTGAAACATTTCGCTTTATCTATTTTTTATTTCACATTAAATGCACTGGTTTTTATGATTTCCAAATACCTAAAATATCAGTTTCAGTTTACCACACACTTAGCATTAAGCTTTCGATACAAATAAACAAACATTACAGACTTTTGCTAGCAAATTGGGGAGACTGTCAAATTTTCTATCATTTACAAATTTAGTCAGCTCCCGTTTATAATTTTTTTTGAAGTTCAAGTAACACTTGCCTTATATGCAATCCTAATTGCATGCCAGTCTTCGTTCTTGGGCCACACACCCTGTAGACTTTCCAATGTGTCTGCACCATCACTCCTAGCAAGCTGCACATTTCTTGCTCTCTCCTCTGTCAGCTGGTCACCACCAAAAAATATCGTGCTGAGGGGAACTTTCTCTGTTTCACCATTTTGTTAACCTTTTTTGTCATTGGAACATATGTATCCTGCAGATGTTCGAGGATATCAACCATGTCCTCGTTGACATTTTCATTTTTAGGGAGTACACCAAGAGGAATCTATGAATACAAGAATACATAAAGCAAGTAAATTTAAAATGAAGTAATTATGGACTTTTTTCTTGTCGGTTCTGAACATCCAAGAAGTTGACATGATCGAGAAGATATAATTATGTAATAATCCTTTTTTCATAATAAAAAAAATTCAATGAACTTGGTTTGAGCGAGTACTCATATCACCCTCCACAAGGAAGGTCATCAGAAATTCAAGAAGAGAAAAACACTTGCATGTAAATTCAAGAGAGACAAATAATACCAACATGCTTAAACTTTTTATCAACTTGTTAGTTATATTCCATTTTTATGCTAATTCCCCATCTTTAACTTGTATTAAGACTAAGTAAACAAAGTACACACAAGGAAGGGAAATAATGCAGGAAATCAAGGGGGCTTAGAGTAAGACTCTGAAGGAACAGATCTATCTGCTCTGTTTCTCGTGAAAAGGAGTTAAATATTAGAGATAAGCACCCAGGGTTCATACCCCTTTTGAAAAAAAAAAAACCTCTCATAGACTATCAAGGACACATTTTTTCAGTTTTGAAGGATTTTTCAGTTTTAAAGGACTGAACTGGGTACAAAATCAAACCAATATAATGGCCAATTAGAAGCTTACAGTAAGCAGTGGGCCCGGGGGGGGGGGCACTCCCTATAAAGCCCTATACGGGGAGGCTCCGCCCAAAAGGGGTACCCTTTTTCAGGCTTCAGGTATATAAAAGGGTAGGGAATTCTCGAGCTGAAGTATATGAAAGGGTAAGGCAATCTGTCATTTAGGTATTTAAAAGGGTCTTTCATTAAAATATTTCGAGTAGATAATAATAATTTTTTGGTCAACATCTCTCCCGGTAATAATGTTTTCTCCCCTAATATCACTCATTAACTGCATTCCGAGAGTTTAGTAAAGGGATGCAGTGTTCTTAATTAAGTAGGTATATGATGGAAGATATACGTAAGGGGTAGCTTTTCTGTCAAAAATGGTATATAAAAGGGTAAGGGGTTGGACCTTGGGGTGGAGCCTCCCCGTATAAAACTTTGTTAAGTACCCCCACCCCCCGAGGCAGTGGCTCTCTCACAGAGGCAGAAACCTATGTCTTGTTTTAGTTTTTCTACAACGAACAAACTTTTCCTCCACGGTTAGTGTGAGGTTTAAAAGTGAGCATATAATTTCAAGGACTTTTGGGCACTTCCAAGGTGTGTTCAAACCATGCAATGCTCAAGTTTATTTTACATAATGAAATAAATATATTATAGTTGCAATATTGTTTCTACTTAAAAACAATCATGTAAAACTCACCTCTGGTACTGATAACTTCATAACTTCATTGTACTGATGAGGTATGTGATGTATGATACTTTTCTTCAAAGAGGCAAAGGACGGTATATACTTCACAATGACTCGTGACCACATTACCATGAAGTCCCTTTTCAGTTCTTGTGTGTCCTCGTTACTCGGAAAAAAGGAACTGACCGGCACCTCTTCAAGAGTAATTTCAGGCATGTCAGGGAGGTGATTTCCACTGACTTGATCCTGAAATGCCACCCACTTAAACCAGTGGAAGGACTTGTTCTTGTTGTCTGTGGTCATGTGGCGGACATTGACGTGCAGATCGCAATTGTCTCCAACAATCTGATTGCTATGGAACTATTTGGCTCACTGTTCATTTGTTCTACAGATGCTACAAGGCCATCCTGACTGATACCATTTGCCAAAACCTTGGAGCAGATGTTTTCAACAACTGTATTGGTGTATGCATTGCATGCAAGATTTAGGCAAGTGGCATCCAATGTCATCAGTGATGAAGAAAAAGAAGCAGAAGTGGTAGGGGCTGTTAACGGTTGGTCATTCTTTAACCTTCCAGTGTAAGCCTGAAAGTCAGCCATGGAGGGAGGTTTTGGCAAATATGCAACTTCCTTTAATTCTTTTGTCAGCATATCATTGCATCTCTTGACCTCATCATGAAATTCTTCGCTTTCTTTCCATGCCAGAAGCTGTCTGTCACGGTCCTTTCCGAGTTCCTTTAATTTGGAAGAAACCGTTGTGGGATGACAGGAAAGGCCCATTTTGCAGAGCATGTCCAGTCCCTGAAGACAAGAAGGAATCATCATCATCATCATCATCATCATCATCATCATCATCATCATCATCATCATCATCATCATCATAAACTACATTATCTTATGAATAAAAGTCATTAACAAAGGCAAAATGTAAAGTTTCAGATTGTTATGCCCATCGCCAAATTAGAGAATCATTTACATACGTCTATCAATTCCTGCAATTTTTTTTTGTATCAAATTAATATTTTCAAATTGTGCCATAACGGTGACAAAAAATAGGTCGTTATTACTTACACATTTTTAAGTATTTGGTCAAATTGAAAGTATATAAACAGTAGGCATATTAGATATTATTAATAGTATTTGTTGCTGTACTCTGCTAGCAGGAGCCCTCCGACGAGCAAGAGTTTAGGCAACTCTTTAGATAATGTTATTAGACTTTCACTTTGTTTTCTATTTCTCATTTAAAATAAGCAATCGCATTAGGCATTTGATTGTTAAAGATGCAATCTGGACAAAAATAGTGTAAGGATTCTTTACTCATATGACACCGTATCAAGGCAAAGGGCCTATCGAGCGATGCAGGTGCTACACTATTGCAAGATATCACAAACATACCAAGCCTCCTGCACCAGTATGGTGGAGTACCAAGCCTGTCCTATATGCAAGAGCCGACATCTCAGGACACCTTTCACGGAGGATGGTAGCTGCAATGGTTGCCTTGACATTTTGGTCAACTGTGGACGTCCTTGAATCTCTCTTATCGCTTGTTGAGCAGCATAAACTTTGAAGAATTCGGTTGAGGAGGGGAGTTTCTTTCTCAATTTCTTGAATCAAGTTTTCCATCTTAAAAGCTACCAGACCCTCTGCTTTTGTTTGACGCAAAATGCTATTCTTTCGCTTTTTGCACAGTTCTTCAAGTTCATTGTCCATTTCTTTTATGAGCAGCTCCTTGACACTGTTGGACAGCTCTGGGGTATGCATCATTGTTTTCCACGCAGTGCCAAACAGACCCAGGGATAAATATTTCACAACATTTGTGACTTCACCGTCCACATGTTTCCTTTGCTGCCCAGAAGGATAGGAAAGAACAACCTAAAAAGTATTTAAAAGAAGAGTTAAAATGTTATCAGTAGAAATAAATAGATTTAATAAATGATAACAATGAATTCCATAATTAAAATAATAATACCAATATAACACTCACAATAACAATAAACTAATTTATACCAGAGCAAACAAATGAAAGAAAATCCTCATTCAAACTATCAGAAAATGATTTGAAAAACCGAAAAACAAACAAACTATGGCGCTATAACTGCAATTCATGCGAGTCTATTATTTGGATGCAAAGTCTATTTTTAAAACTACTATTTACACGTGGAGAGCCTTCGCATCAAAGGTCAAAACCGTAAAATCTCGAGAATTCTAACTTCCAAATGTGGAACAAAATCCTTTAAAAATGTAAATATTTTCTAACCTGCACTGGTACTTTATCGGATGAACATTTCATAGCGTCTACTTTCGCGGACGATTGCTCTAGCGGCTTGAGCTGCAGCGGTTCTATTACTTCCATCGATTGAGAGGAGTTGCTGCATTCCACGGTGTCCGGTAAAGGTTGAAAGAAATTCGACAAATCTTCCTCCTCTTCATTATAGTTTGACGAAAAAAGCAATAATCGACCTGAGCGAGTTTTCTTGTGTGCTTTGGGCGAGGGGCTTGACTTTGAGAGTCGCTTTACGCTTACCATCTTGCGACAAGACGATGAATATTTGGCGCGAAACTCCCTGATTTGTTGCATCACCACATTGTACCTTTTTTCCAACGATTCCTTTTGGCGGCCACAGGGTCTACAGACACGACTTGACTGAACAGTAACGTCGATACTTTCTTCCAAGATGCTCTCTAACTTAACGGAAAGACCAGGGTGATTTTCCACATTAAATGTACATCGTTCCCCAACTAGCGACATACCCCATAACAAGCACACCAAATCTTTTCTTGCAGCACGAGTTTTGGACGTCACCTTTTTCACGGGCGTCTTTGGAGAGCCAAAAATACCAGACGATTCCATTATAGAATCGTCTGGATTACCGTGCAAAGACCTTTGCGGGAAAGTAGTTGTGTCATTAAATTACACGGAAGCGAGGCCGAGCAAGGCTCGGTTACATTTGAATTTAGCGCATGCTCAACAGGGAAAGTCGCGGCGGCTGGCAGAGGTCCCTTCCTCTTCCCGACTTATCTAGGAAGATCGAAGGGCCTCTGCTCGCAGGGTAATAAAGGGTAGAAGATAAAGAGAAAAGAAAGGGAGAGGAAAAGGAAAGCAAAAGAAGTGAGAAAAAAATTGGAAATGAATCCGCAAAAAAAAAGTTTGGCTTATGCGCATTCGTGAAAGCAAAATATTGTACAATTTACAACAGAAGCTGACTCAAAATTTAGCTAAAGTGAAAGAAAACGCTTTCGTAGCAAAGTTTAGTGGTATTTGGCAACACAGCACTTAAAAAACCGCTTTAACGGTAAAAAATGCGCATGACAGGACGCAAGGGGTTCTACTGTAAGTACCGCTTCACGCGGGGATTTTTTTCCTGCGGTTGCGAAAGTGTCATAATCCGTAAAGTAAAGAGCTCCTTGTTTGTCATCTCCTCCCAATGGAGAACTAGTCACCTTTTCAACACTAATATTTTGGGGATCAATTTCCATTGCTACAATCACTGTGCTTTACCATCGTGTTTACGCGCCAGAATTAATTTATTTTCGCCTGCGTGCGCTAAAACAGAAAGGGAATCACCGTCGTTCTTCAGTTTCCGTAAAAACATTCGTTGTTAGGCTTCAAACGCTATTCTACAGAGTACCACAGTAAGCTGGCCTTATCTCAAGTCGGCGAGAATTGCTGAGTTAGGTCAGATTTTTCCCGTTCTCGGAGGTCAGTGAGAAGATTGGCTCCCGGTGGACTGCAGTCATCGTATCAGGAAGATGTCTTCGAACGTACAGAGGTGACATTTTAAGCATTCACCGTGCGATTATCGTAAGTTTAAACAGCCTTTTTCTTATTTCACGGCGGTTTTAAAACAAAGACGACAGTTGTTTCTTTCATCCATCCAGGTACAACGTGCTTCTGATAGGCCGTGGGTAATCTATTTCTAGGCCGACAATTCAGAAATTTGTTCAGAAAGGTTTTTTAATATGCACAGGGTGAAATAACGCGTTTACGTTTCAGGTTTCATAACGGTTATTCAACGGAAACATGAATATCCGCAAACGGAAATGTAAGTAACCGTTGCGGGAAACACGGATGTACATTACGTTTCCGCAACTGCGGCTCTGCGGAAACGCATTCCTTAAACTCACGTATCCGCAACGTTTACGCAGTCACGGAAACTCTGATAGCCATCGCGTTTCCGCGACTCGTAAATTCGACGGACACACAATTATCCGCTGGATTTCCGAAGAGTAAATGTAACGATAAATCACGTATCCACAAGGTTTACGCAGTTACGGAAACTCTAAAAACCGTTATGTTTCCACGATTTGTAAATTTGACAGACACACAATTATCCGCTGGATTTTTCGAAGGGTACATCATTCACTGGGAAGTTCAAGCTGGGATAGGAAGGGATTTGATTTCTCTTGTAAATCACAGATACGCCTAATAAAAAAAGACATAGTCGGGAATACCCTGCTAATGTGGATGCATTCGTCAACTTACGCTATACCCATCGGAATTAACCAACGAAGTGCCTCATACACAACTTTTAGAAGTGGAAGCTGCATTAACAAACGTCTTTACATCTACAGCATTTAAGAGGATTACGTTTTATTTTCACTATCTGTACAGAGAATGTCCTATTATGATAACAGTCTTAGCACAGCCCAAACAAAGATGGGCGGCCCTAATTTGTCACTGAAAAAGTGGTTCACAAACTCGGAAAAAAAATGTAGTGCTGAACTTTCAAGTAAAAGTGCGACAGACTATCACTATACGCATTTAAATTGATTCTTACAAATATCCAATCTGAGATCATTGACAAAAGCACCATTATTTCCACTCGAAGATGGACAAACGGTCTTGGCACAGCCCACTCAAAGATGGGCGGCCCTACTTTTGTCAATGAAAAAGTGGTTCACAAACTCGAAAAAAAATAATGTAGTGCTGAACTTTGAAAGAAAAGTGCGAAAGCCTATCACTATAGGCTTTAACATTGATTCTTACAAATATCCAATCTGAGATCATTGACAAAAGCACCATTATTTTCACTCGAAGATGGACAAACGGTCTTGGCACAGCCCACTCAAAGATGGCCGGCCCTACTTTGGTCAATGAAAAAGTGGTTCACAAACTCGAAAAAAAATAATGTAGTCCTGAACTTTGAAAGAAAAGTGCGAAAGACTATCACTATAGGCATTTAAATTGATTGTTACAAATATCCAATCTGAGATCATTGACAAAAGCACCATTATTTCCACTCGAAGATGGACAAACGGTCTTGGCACAGCCCACTCAAAGATGGGCGGCCCTACTTTTGTCAATGAAGAAGTGGTTCACGAACTCGAAAAAAATAATGTAGTGCTAAACTTTGAAACAAAAGAGTAACAGAGACTATTACTATATGCATTTAAATTGATTCTTACAAATATCCAATCTAAGCTCACTGACAAAAGCACCATTATTTCCACTCGAAGATGGACAAACGGTCTTGGCACAGCCCACTCAAAGATGGGTGGCCCTACTTTTGTCAATGAAAAAGTGGTTCACAAACTCGCAAAAAAATAATGTAGTGCTGAACTTCGAAAGAAAGGTGCGAAAAACTATCACTATAGGCATTTAAATTGATTCTTACAAATATCCAATCTGAGATCATTGACAAAAGCACCACTATTTCCACTCGAAGATGGACAAACGGTCTTGGCACAGCCCACTCAAAGATGGCCGGCCCTACTTTTGTCAATGAAAAAGTGGTTCACAAACTCGAAAAAAAATAATGTAGTGCTGAACTTCGAAAGAAAAGTGTGAAAGGCTATCACTATAGGCATTTAAATTGATTGTTACAAATATCCAATCTGAGATCATTGACAAAAGCACCATTATTTTCACTCGAAGATGGACAGACGGTCTTGGTACAGCCCACTCAAAGATGGGCGGCCCTACTTTTGCCAATGAAAAAGTGGTTCACGAATTCGAAAAAAAAATAATGTAGTGCTATGCTAAGCTTTGAAACAAAAGAGTAACGGAGACTATTACTATAGGCATTTAAATTGATTCTTACAAATATCTAAGCTGAGATCATTGACAAAAGCACCATTTCACACCTGAAATTAAAATAAACGTGAAGCAGTATGAACATGTCGTGTGAAGTCCGTAGATTTTTAAAATGGGTTAGAATTAACGGATAAACTATTAGGAAAACAAGCAAACGATCGATCAAACACGTAATAAAATTCTTCGTTTAAACAGACAACAGCAGATGATCGATGACCGCGTAGATTTCCACACGACTCGTGTAAGCTTAAGTGTATTCCCACGCGACGGTCGCTCGAAGTTTTCTTTGTAATAAACGAAATATTTTTCGCACTTTTCTGGTTGAGCAATTTTCATTTCCTCTGCAGCCAGCATTAATCGAAAGTGAGAACATTTTTTGCACATTTCCACAATAGCAATTACTCCTATTGTCTTTTCACGGACGGGAAGGACAGCCGTATAAATTCCTTTTGGGAATATTCGGTATTGAAGTCAAAGAGAACCGAAAATGGCGGCGTGCTTTGTAAGCGCGCACAGCATCATGGATACCCCACATTTTTCGGCCGACGACGCAATTCATGGGGCGCCAAACCGTAATGAACTCGAAAAAAATAATGTAGTGCTAAACTTTGAAACAAAAGAGTAACGGAGTCTATTACTATATGCATTTAAATTGATTCTTACAAATATCCAATCTGAGCTCACTGACAAAAGCACCATTATTTCCTCTCGAAGATGGACAAACGGTCTTGGCACAGCCCACTCAAAGATGGGCGGCCCTACTTTTGTCAATGAAAAAGTGGTTTACAAACTAGAAAAAAAATAATGTAGTGCTGAACTTTGAAAGAAAAGTGCGAAAGACTATCACTATAGGCATTTAAATTGATTCTTACAAATATCCAATCTGAAATCATTGACAAAAGCACCATTATTTCCACTCGAAGATGGACAAACGGTCTTGGCACAGCCCACTCAAAGATGGGCGGCCCTACTTTTGTCAATGAAAAAGTGGTTCACAAACTCGAAAAAAAATAATGTAGTGCTGAACTTTGAAAGAAAAGTGCGAAAGCCTATCACTATAGGCTTTAACATTGATTCTTACAAATATCCAATCTGAGATCATTGACAAAAGCACCATTATTTTCACTCGAAGATGGACAAACGGTCTTGGCACAGCCCACTCAAAGATGGCCGGCCCTACTTTGGTCAATGAAAAAGTGGTTCACAAACTCGAAAAAAAATAATGTAGTCCTGAACTTTGAAAGAAAAGTGCGAAAGACTATCACTATAGGCATTTAAATTGATTGTTACAAATATCCAATCTGAGATCATTGACAAAAGCACCATTATTTCCACTCGAAGATGGACAAACGGTCTTGGCACAGCCCACTCAAAGATGGGCGGCCCTACTTTTGTCAATGAAGAAGTGGTTCACGAACTCGAAAAAAATAATGTAGTGCTAAACTTTGAAACAAAAGAGTAACAGAGACTATTACTATATGCATTTAAATTGATTCTTACAAATATCCAATCTAAGCTCACTGACAAAAGCACCATTATTTCCACTCGAAGATGGACAAACGGTCTTGGCACAGCCCACTCAAAGATGGGCGGCCCTACTTTTGTCAATGAAAAAGTGGTTCACAAACTCGCAAAAAAATAATGTAGTGCTGAACTTCGAAAGAAAGGTGCGAAAAACTATCACTATAGGCATTTAAATTGATTCTTACAAATATCCAATCTGAGATCATTGACAAAAGCACCACTATTTCCACTCGAAGATGGACAAACGGTCTTGGCACAGCCCACTCAAAGATGGCCGGCCCTACTTTTGTCAATGAAAAAGTGGTTCACAAACTCGAAAAAAAATAATGTAGTGCTGAACTTCGAAAGAAAAGTGTGAAAGGCTATCACTATAGGCATTTAAATTGATTGTTACAAATATCCAATCTGAGATCATTGACAAAAGCACCATTATTTTCACTCGAAGATGGACAGACGGTCTTGGTACAGCCCACTCAAAGATGGGCGGCCCTACTTTTGCCAATGAAAAAGTGGTTCACGAATTCGAAAAAAAAATAATGTAGTGCTATGCTAAGCTTTGAAACAAAAGAGTAACGGAGACTATTACTATAGGCATTTAAATTGATTCTTACAAATATCTAAGCTGAGATCATTGACAAAAGCACCATTTCACACCTGAAATTAAAATAAACGTGAAGCAGTATGAACATGTCGTGTGAAGTCCGTAGATTTTTAAAATGGGTTAGAATTAACGGATAAACTATTAGGAAAACAAGCAAACGATCGATCAAACACGTAATAAAATTCTTCGTTTAAACAGACAACAGCAGATGATCGATGACCGCGTAGATTTCCACACGACTCGTGTAAGCTTAAGTGTATTCCCACGCGACGGTCGCTCGAAGTTTTCTTTGTAATAAACGAAATATTTTTCGCACTTTTCTGGTTGAGCAATTTTCATTTCCTCTGCAGCCAGCATTAATCGAAAGTGAGAACATTTTTTGCACATTTCCACAATAGCAATTACTCCTATTGTCTTTTCACGGACGGGAAGGACAGCCGTATAAATTCCTTTTGGGAATATTCGGTATTGAAGTCAAAGAGAACCGAAAATGGCGGCGTGCTTTGTAAGCGCGCACAGCATCATGGATACCCCACATTTTTCGGGCGACGACGCAATTCATGGGGCGCCAAACCGTAATGAACTCGAAAAAAATAATGTAGTGCTAAACTTTGAAACAAAAGAGTAACGGAGTCTATTACTATATGCATTTAAATTGATTCTTACAAATATCCAATCTGAGCTCACTGACAAAAGCACCATTATTTCCTCTCGAAGATGGACAAACGGTCTTGGCACAGCCCACTCAAAGATGGGCGGCCCTACTTTTGTCAATGAAAAAGTGGTTTACAAACTAGAAAAAAAATAATGTAGTGCTGAACTTTGAAAGAAAAGTGCGAAAGACTATCACTATAGGCATTTAAATTGATTCTTACAAATATCCAATCTGAAATCATTGACAAAAGCACCATTATTTCCACTCGAAGATGGACAAACGGTCTTGGCACAGCCCACTCAAAGATGGGCGGCCCTACTTTTGTCAATGAAAAAGTGGTTCACAAACTCGAAAAAAAATAATGTAGTGCTGAACTTCGAAAGAAAGGTGCGAAAAACTATCACTATAGGCATTTAAATTGATTCTTACAAATATCCAATCTGAGATCATTGACAAAAGCACCACTATTTCCACTCGAAGATGGACAAACGGTCTTGGCACAGCCCACTCAAAGATGGCCGGCCCTACTTTTGTCAATGAAAAAGTGGTTCACAAACTCGAAAAAAAATAATGTAGTGCTGAACTTCGAAAGAAAAGTGTGAAAGGCTATCACTATAGGCATTTAAATTGATTGTTACAAATATCCAATCTGAGATCATTGACAAAAGCACCATTATTTTCACTCGAAGATGGACAGACGGTCTTGGTACAGCCCACTCAAAGATGGGCGGCCCTACTTTTGCCAATGAAAAAGTGGTTCACGAATTCGAAAAAAAAATAATGTAGTGCTATGCTAAGCTTTGAAACAAAAGAGTAACGGAGACTATTACTATAGGCATTTAAATTGATTCTTACAAATATCTAATCTGAGATCATTGACAAAAGCACCATTATTTTCACTCGAAGATGGACAAAGGGTCTTGGCACAGCCCACTCAAAGATGGGCGGCCCTACTTTTGTCAATGAAAAAGTGGTTCACAAACTCGAAAAAAATAATGTAGTGTTGAACTTTGAAACAAAAGTCCGACAGACTATCACTATAGGCATTTAAATTGATTCTTACAAATATCCAATCTGAAATCATTGACAAAAGCACCATTATTTTCACTCGAAGATGGACAAACGGTCTTGGCACAGCCCACTCAAAGATGGGCGACCCTACTTTTGTCAATGAAAAAGTGGTTCACAAACTCGAAAAAAAATAATTTAGTGCTTAACTTTGAAACAAAAGTGTGACAGACTATCTCTATAGGCATTTAAATTGATTCTTACAAATATCCAATCTGAGCTCATTGACAAAAGCACCATTATTTCCACTCGAAGATGGACAAACGGTCTTGGCACAGCCCACTCAAAGATGGGCGATCCTACTTTTGTCAATGAAAAAGTGGTTCACAAACTCGAAAAAAAAATGTAGTGCTAAACTTTGAAACAAAAGTGCGACAGACTATCACTATAGACATTTAAATTGATTTTTACAAAAGTGTCATTATTTCCACTGAAAGATGGACACTCTTGGCACAGCCCACTCAAAGATGGGCATCCCTACTTTCGTCAATGGAAGAGTAGATCGTATACTCAAAAAAGTAGTTCGTATATGCATAAAAAACTTCAATATAGTGGTGAACTTTGAAACTAAAGAGCTAAGGAGACTATTGCTATATGAATTTAAAATCATTCGTACAAATATCCAACCTGAGTTCATTGACAGAAGCGCCATTATATCCACTCATGCATGTGCTCGACCTTAGTGGCAGTCCAATAGCCAAAGACTTACAAGTCAAAATTGGGTTTCGTCTACGTTGCAGGAATAATCGAGAACCAGAGTGGTGTTTGACAAGGACAGGTGTTCAAAAGATAATGAATAATTTGGGGCTTGGCTACCACGTCAAGTCTAAATTGTCTACCAAATCTTCATTAAATGACTACTATGAAAAGTTAGTAAGAACTGTCCCCTTCCAGAATAGCTTATTTCAGACCATAAGTTTGGTTTATCTCTGAATTTGACTGCTATGCTAATAGTTGACCTTCACGTTCATGTACTTACTGTTACACATTTGTGAAGAGTGAATGAGCATACATGTACATGTAACCAATATACACTTACCGAGATAAACTCCACAAATTCCTTGTGTTTGCATGTTACAGCCTTTGCCAATAGCAGTGGCAATATTGCTATTGTCACCTCAGCTTTTTCTCCTGAAACAAAGAACAGCAGTAGTTAGTGGTGGGTTATGTGTCTCTTAGATTTGTTTTGTCCTTTTTTTCTATCTTTTTATTCTTTTGTCTCAGCTGGTCATTGATTATAAAGTTACCATATAAAACAACTGGAATCAAGACAAATTTGCAGTTCAGCTTGCAACCACTGTATAGGCAGTTTAAAGAAAAACATGGCAGCAATAGCATGCAGCAGCACGAGCCATTACTTAATGTCTCATATTGTGAAATTAAATGTGTAAACACGATAATTAAAAACAAAGCCTTAACCCATATTCAATCGGTGTGAACGTGATCACTTGCACTGGTAGAGCAGCTTGAAGAGCTAACAAAAAAGCTGTCACTTGCAAACTGCACCAAGCATAAAGATCCTACATTATGGAAATATATGTTAGAGTACAAACAGGATACACTGTAATTCGAAACAAAGGCAAAACCCATAATCAATCAGTGTGAATGTGGTCACTCACAATCAATGGTACAGCAGCTTGAAGATCTGACAAAAAATGCATCACTCGCAAACTGTGCCAAGCGTAAAGATTTCGCATTATGAAATTAATGTGTAAACATGATAATTCAAAACAAAGAAAATATATTTCAATTTTATTCAAAAGGTGCGGGTTCTCAGAAATGAGCCATAAATGAGGGTCCTGAAGGGGGGGGGGGGGGGGGGGGTCAAGAAAGGCGTTATCTAAGGAGAGGCGTTAAGGCTTCGTAGAAAATCTTCCCGAAAGCAATATTTGAGAAAAAATTCTTCGAATTACACCTGAATGATAGAGGGTACCCAGCTAGTGTTGTCAAAAACCACCTCCCAGAAGTAAAATTCTTCATCAGGCGATGAGGTCGATTGTTTATGTGTCAATAGAGATAGTGGAATCGAAATTCCTGAAGCTTGGATACCTACGATCAGAAAGCACAACAGCCGACCAACCACAAAGCGGACCTGTGAGGGAACAACATCTAATAGTCTGAATAATAATGAGGATCGAAATGCACCAATGGCAGCGAACCATCACGCTACAAATAGCAACACGTAAACAATCGACGTCATCGCCTGATGAAGACTAGCAGTATTGCAGTCGAAACGTCGCGATCAACAACTCTAAGCGATTCCATCGTGAGACAAACGAATAAACGTTCATCTTACCTATCTTACACCACGATGAACAGTAAACACATCTTTAATGACAGTAAAACTCTTGGACAGAAAATCAGCACTAAAACAGAAAAAGAAAGCTGCATGTGAGAAAATACCACTCTTTGTTATGCAATACCACCTGGCATTGCCTAGCCTAAAGTATATACTGATGGGGAAATGGCACAAAGTGAAAACCAGTGGAAAAAATACAGGGCCATGTTTTTGCATTAAATTGAAGACCACATGCAAAAATTCAAGCACTTCTGGAAACAAACAATTTATGCAAATTTTCCACTTCGCATAGCTTTTGACTGGACCCTTCAATTAGTACAGAATCAGCCATATCTGAATTTAAGAAACTCTTTAAGAAGCCTCCCCTCATATACATGTAATACTAAAAAGAAAGTACGAGCTAAGTTACATGTATGAAGGCCTTTTTAGAAATATCATTCCAAGGCTGTGCTCTAAGAAGTGGTGCTCAAAGGCCCCAACTGTGAATTCTGGGGTTCCCAGCCCTTAAACATTATGCAAAAATAAGTTTTTCTAGTCGCCCACAGACAAAAGTTACAGTGTAGTAGCCTGAGGCCCCGGATGCTGCTAGAGCACAGCCCTGCATTCTCGAACTGTGGGAATCGCGCTAATTCCTAACAGCTTGAACACCTCGGCCAGCAGCGCCTTGCTTTTTTCCACGTCTCCAGTCCGGCGCGCCTCCGTCACCTGCTCCACGAACCAAGTGAATATCTTAGTTGGTTGGTAGTCAATCGTCCGATAAACATTTGTGATCACTGCTCCATGCTCAAGATACCATCTAAGTAGAGGAGCGTATAATAATATCTTCTTTGCGAACAATGCTCCCGTGAGTTTTCTCCCGTCTCCGCGCTTTCGCCCCGTGCGCTTCAGGTAATCAAGCATATGCTGCGGCACAGCTTCAATTTGTACCTCTTTGTTGTAGAAGAATGGGCACATCTCCTCGAACTTTGGGCGCGAGGGCTCAGGGATCTCTATATCGACTTCGGCAAATCCGAACCATTTTTCTTCTTTGAGCCTTCGTGTTAGTATGGGAGCGGCGGCTTGGTAGTTATAATGCACGACCCTTCCCTTTCCGCAAGGCATGTCTCTGAGCATGGTTGACAAGTACAAAGCATTGGCGTCGTAACCCAGGATGTTTTTGCAAAGACGGGGTTCCGCTATTCGATGAGACCTTCTCTTCGTGACTCCAACTTCGTGGTATCTTGTGAAAACGAGGCTCGGGCCTCCGACAACAGCTTCTTTCAGCATCTCATACGCTTCTTTGCCCGGGCTGTAAAGCTCCGCGTTCCGCTCAACACATCCGCGGAGCAAGTAATGTAAACTCACACCTGGGATGCTGACAGCGTCTTTCAGAATATCGATTCCCTCATCAGTGTAGAAAGCACGCATCTTTTCCAGAGCCTCGAGGCCGGGAGCCACATCGAGATTATTGTAGTAACGCAGCCAGTCTGCGAAGGTACACATGCCCTTTTCTTTGAACAGACGCTGACACCCCTCCCATTCCTCCCGCGTGAGAACGTAGTCGCCCTTCAGCTTCGAATACCACTCCTCATATTTCGGAAGCCCGCGAAAATCAAGTTTTTCAGGAGTGTCAAACCACTCGTACGGAAACCACGATTTTACAGTGTCGCATTCGTAGGCTTTCACCCATTTCTCGTAGCTGGTCCCCGGACCTAAGTAGTTCATGATGTCGAGAAAGCGAAAGCTTTTCGTCAGAATAAACATGATCTTGTTTCCATTTTTCGCCACTCTGACTTTACCGGTTGTGTCAGCTAGGCGCTCCGCGAAATGCTCTCTCATCAGGTTACGCAGCCAGTCTGGTAAGGGGCCTGTGCCCAACAGTGGCTGTTGGTCAAGCACGACCTTTACATCAACATTGAAGTGACCTACAAACACCCACTTCATGTCCGGTCTATTGATGTTGTCAGGGTCCAGGCGTACCTTCTCCCGCTCACTCAACCATTTCTCCGCCTCAGACAGGCGTTCAAACCAAGGCGAGCCAGTGTTAGTGTACATCACCATTAACGAACCGTCTTCAATGCTGCGTAGCTGATATGAAAAGATGTGTCTAGCGTAGAAAGATGTGTGAACTTTCTCTCGTATTTTTGTCATAAAATTGGGTGTCAGATCTCTTTCCAGACCTCGGATGAAGCGCCAGCGGATGAAACGGCCCCTCTTTCCTCTTTTCCCTCATGTTCAGCGACATTGAACAGATTTTGAAGGTCATTCTGGTAGTTTGTCACCCTTCGGGTGTTCTCCGGAGGAAATGGATCGAACTTCCCCAGAAGTTCTTGCCTTCTTCTCCCCCTTCTTTGACGAGGAGGAGCAGTCGGTTGTAAGCTTTGTGGAAGCAGAGGTTTGGGTAGACGTTCTTGCTCTTCCAAAGGAAGACGCTCATCCAGTATGTTCTGAACAACCTCTCGGATAGGCCCCGCTGCCGGTGCGTTTTCCGCTAGCAATTGCATCATGTACTGCTCATCTGCCGGCGACATTTCCGCAAGAAGTTGTTGAAATTAATCTTCAACGGTTTGTTGGCTAATACTTGCCATCTTGCAAATATATATATAATACTTACGCAGATTTTTTTTCAATAGGAAATATTTTTATGCGACACTCGCGATATACATTTAAAACACATTTGTTCAATTGGAATTTCTACAGACATTATGACTTGTCTATTTAATAATTGAGAAACTTTTGATATCAAGATGTGCGATTCTCTAATTGAGAAACTTTTGATATAATATGAGATGTGATTCTCGATGTGGTATTGGTTTGTACACTGAGTGGTTTAAAAGAGGAAAATACGGGTGTAGGAATGAGGTGGTATTTGTCGAACTCCTCCTCCTACTACTCGATATCATGACATTTCCACGCCGCGGGATTCTCGCTCTGGTAAACAGAGATCTCTCATGGTTACAGATGCGTCTAGTATTTTGCCTGTTAGATTCTCAGCGACATTCATTGATAAATAACTTTTCTGCTATCA
Source organism: Siderastrea siderea (assembly GCA_964030785.1). NCBI lineage: Eukaryota > Metazoa > Cnidaria > Anthozoa > Scleractinia > Rhizangiidae > Siderastrea > Siderastrea siderea. The sequence continues at coordinate 33,173,050 of OZ034969.1, forward strand.
AGTTTCCGCTTTTTCCACTCTCTTAGTTGCTTTTTTTCCTTTTTCGCGCTTTTCTGGCGCGATTTATTCTTTGATTTTATAAGCGAGTGTCCGCGTCTATCTAGCTGGTAATCAAATGCCCTGTTGTTTTCCTCACAGCATGCACGCGAGTTTATTTGTAATTGTTCCCGTCATATGAGACGAATTTATTTTTATTCATCCCCAAGTGGCATTTTAGGGGCCAACAGTTTAACTTCCGAGTGGGGGGGGGGGGGGGGGGGTTGGGTGATTTTGAAAGAAAATATCCTGCAAGTGCATTTCCCTAAGAAAAAAATTCCTACACAAGACGATTGTCCAAAAAAAATTCACGCACATACAGTAAGCTGGAAAATATTCTGGCAAGATGTTTCCTGGGTTGACACATTGAACTTTATCAGCAGACTGTTAAAAGATTTAAGCATCGACCTGGACTTGGGTAAGAGGGATTCTTCGCACAATGATGTGTCCCCCCACAGATGTTTTTTTCTTTACACTTATAGAACCTGTGGTAACCAATCTTGATACATGTTTTCTGAACTTCAAGATCACGGCTGGTGTTGTGATTTGAAGAACAGAGTTTTAAGTGCACTCTAAATCAAGAATGCCAGAAGAGCTGTTGGAACATGAAGTAAACTTAATTAAATATCTATCTGATACAAAACTGGAACGAGTTCTCCTGTAGCAGCCTGAACGCTTGTCAAGTGCGTGAACGTGTAGGGATAGGAGGTGTGTCTTTATAGAGTGTCGTATGGCTCGCATACCGTATGTATTCCCTCTCTTGTGGAATATTAGTATACAAGTTCGTTATGTCCATTGATACAAGGATTGCTTTGTCTGGAACTTTAGTCCTCTCAATGAAATTAATGGAGTCAGTTGACTGTATCAGTTTTTGAGATATGACTTCTGTTGTTGTGCTAACTGCTGGAGTAGTATGTCAACAAATGCTGATAACTTCTCTGTTGGACCTGAAACTCCCGAAATTATAGGTCTCCCAAGTCGGTTTGTGGATTCTGGTAAGGGTATAAAAATAGGCTGGAATTCGAGGCGGGTTTGGGGTTTGACAAAGCCATTTTTCAGTCATTTCGTTAATGTGGTGTTCATTGTCAAGTACTGTAATCAATTGGTGTACTTTGCGGGATGTCTCTTCAACCATAGGTACTGCAAGAGGCCTCAGTAGCTTTCCATGTTCGTGCATGTTGTCTAATTGAATTTGCCCCTCGTTTTTTTCCCAAGAAAGTCTGGGATGAAGCCCAAATAAAGTTTGCAAGTGAGGAAAATGATGAGAAATTATCATCCAGTTTTCACATGGATGTGATCTGCGGATGTCTGTCATCGTTGAAGCTAGGGAATGGTATCCATAAATTTTGTAGGATAAGTGACGTGGCCAAAACACTCTTATTCTACCACATTCAAATGCCGGTGAAGAGAGAGTTTTTTTCTTGTATAGGGAAAAACAAAACAGCATTTCAGCCCCTCTCCAGGTGGATGGTCCGTTGGCCTCTTTGCTTACTATCAAAATGGCCAGCAAAGAGTCATCTTTTGTACCACCTGCAGATTTGTTGGCCATAGCCAAAAAAGCTACTTGGAACTACAACAAAGAGCATCAGTGATCAGAGTGAAAGCATGTAGAAGAAACTCCTGTTTTTCAGCGTAATGACATGTTAATTTGATTTCTGGATAAGTCAGAATATTAAAAAAGAGTTGATATTAGTCCAATTAAAAGAAAAATCTGGGATCTAAATAGTTACTTTCGGAAGGCAACATTTCCGCTCAGAATAAAGGAAAACACGTCTTAGCTACTTCAATTTTTCAAAATTTTCTGGGGGGGGGGGGGGGGGGCATGCCCCCAGACCCCCTAGAAACGTGATGCCTTCAGCGTCCCAATAGACGACTACGCCGTCAAAAAACTCACTCTTTGGCAACAAATCAACTTGAGAGCTCTGTGCAGATTATTTTTTGGCTTTGTAATGTGTAATTCAGGTGCAAGTGGGATTTAACCCTTTCTAGATAGCTCTATAAAGCAACTTATTGCTGTACTGGTGGTTCTCAGTTTGATATAACAAGGAAAGGATGTGGTTCATTATCTCCCTGTAAATATGCACTGTAGGGGCATTCACGCTATGAAATGTACTGTTCTGTAGCGCTATGCCCGCACTATGTACTTGCAAAAGTCCAGAAACAGGCCTGACTCCTTTCAACAGTTGGAAGGGGTCACCTCAGTGTCTTATTCTTCGATAAGACAGGTTCTTTTCTAAAATAGAACCTAAAATCCCATTTCTACGACTATTATCACATGAGACCTTATTGTCATGTCCAATGAATTGTATTGATTATTTCATAAATATTCAATTAATTTCATTCATCTCGTCGTGCTTTGAACACAGAAACAAACTAGTTACAATGGCTACCTCTCTGAATGGTTAAAAATAAGAAACGGTTGTAATCTCTTTAGTTATTTTAATTAAGTAAGAAATTAATAATTAAATTTTTAAGTGGCTTTTGCAATACTGTAATACTTTGTTATAGTCATGCAAACAAAGCTTGTTGTTGTTGTTGTGTTAAAATTAATGTACTGTATTATAAAGGTCAGTCAAAAACTCTTAGATAAAAATTAGTATTTTCGGTCAAAGTTTCTTTCACAGACCCTTTGTAATTTGATTTATAATGAAGGCCTACTAACCCCATCCACACAAAAAAAAATTCATGTAGAACGTTGGAGAGAGAAAAAAATATCATGCAAGCACATACCCCAAGAAAAAACATTCATGGGGAATTAAAGGGGCATGGTCACGAGGATTTCGCAGATTTCTGGTCAAAACTGTGCTAAAATTATCGGTAGTTAACTTTATCCATGCCCAACGTTGTGTTTGAACATTTAAAGGAACATATTAACTTAATTTCATTAAGAGAAAACAAACCATGACCATTAAATATCGATTTAATGTCAACACCCTGAGAGAATTTGAAAAGTTTAGCCTAATTTTTTCAAATAGCAATCCATTTCCATCCGTGCCATCCGTAGCAACAGGCGACAGAAAATAGTTTCAGTGGAGTAATATAGTCTTTGGTAACAAAATTAGACTATTATTTGTGGGCGTTCATTGATGTGAGGACATATTTTTTTTATTTTTAAAGTGAGCTAAAATAGCATGACTATGCCCCTTTAAGGCGTTGAAACAAAATATCATGCCTATACCAAATCACCCAACCCCTCCTTCAGAAGTTTTAAAATGGTTGGCCCCTTAGATCAGATCGTATTCTTTCAACCCGCCTGGTTAGTTTTTGAATTAATAAAAACACCCATGACATTGAAACAGATTATGACACCTTGCTGGTCTCAAAGGGGACGAAACCTGGTGGGTCTTGAATTTAGGTATGTTAGGAATCTTAGACAATTTGTCTAAGAAACTGTTAGAGGTACTTACTGTACGATCCCCTTGAGTAAAAAAAGGCCGGCAGGAAAGGGTTAATAGAAAAGGACATTTTGTTGCAAATGCTATCTTTTTTTCCATTAAGCCTGATTAATCAACCAAAATCTGTCTCAAAAGAGTAAGACTTGTCATGATAAACGATTTTAGATTGTTTGGTTAATTAAACCACTTCAAGATGGCAGACATCTTCGATTTTCATTATCTTAAACATTACCTCGGGTTCATAAAGGGTCAAACATTTGAAATTAAGCCCTGCTTTACTGTTTGGCTTCAGCAATAGGTTGCAATTTATGTTTAGACAAATGTTTACTTGATTATTACTAGAAAGCGAAAGGTGGTCGCATAATGCGAAGTGTCACGATACATGTGTTAAAAAATACTAGTTCGAGAAACTTACATTTCGGTAGTGTACATTTAGAGAAGCAGCAGACAACTGGTTTGAATCCATCAATTTTTGAATTGTCTAAACAGTTGCTTTCTTTTTTTCTTCTAAAAACGTTACTCAGCCGCCATCTTGAAGTTGGTGTAAAAAGCAAACTAGCTCCCAGAGGATTAGCTCACTTTTTGGTGGCAGGAAAGGATTTATTTATTCTCTGTTGTCATTGTTATTGTTTTGCGTCTCCGAGGGTTGCGTTACACTGTAGGCTATCGTACAAGCCATAGAGAGCTCAACCAATCAAAAACAAGTCTGAAACACCCACCACGGCCAAGGAGAAGGATTTACAGCTTTGCTGTACAAGCCATAAACACAAAAAATTGAATATATCTGTCGTCCACAACAAGCAAATCCCAAAATACTTGTTGCGAAAGTGATTCTTGTGACTTTAATAGTCCTTCCTTACTTCGCTTTCCGCTCGCCCTTGTAGCACTTTCTCCAAGTTCAATCGTCTCGGGCTGTTCCTTTAATCTTCCAGCGCGATTAATCACTTTTGAACCGCTGTAAATAAAACTAGCCGACAGAAGTATCCCCACAAGATAAAAATGACTGACAAATGATCAGGTATTGCACAAGGTCAGGGTTAACAGCGGTTGTTATTATTGCCGTAATTTCATGAACAAAATGTACTGTAATGATACCACAAACAAAGCGTGCACTTTGCAGCTTTTTGGATCCAGTTTGTATCTTGGCAACTTCAAGAAATGTAAGATGGATCAAACAAAACGAAGACGTTAAACAAGGGAAGGTAATACCAAGAGCAACCTCGCCAGCCAAGACGGACATCTAACATCGTTGTCACCGGACGAGTAAGGGTACAAAAACAAGCATAAGGCTCGCGTTGTTCCTAAACTGAACAGCAAAGCGTTTATGGCTATAAACAAGGGTTTTCGACCAAACCCTTGCCTTCTGTTGACCCGTGCTAGACCGACGAAAGAGTGCAATGCTAAAGCGCTGAAGAGGACACCAAATCCAGCCCAGTGGAACTCCCAAGCGATTCCCCAAGCTGTTTTGCTACTGGCCTGTATGGTCCTGGCTCGGCATCTGCAGCCAGAGGAATATGCGGTTCAGGCGAGGTTTCTGTCGGTGGGGAGCTTCGTATCCCAATGGTGAAAAAGCTACACACTGAAAAATTCCTTGTTTAAACAGCTAAATCAACTCACATTTAAGCGTAGTACATGTAATACTCTGGAACTGTGGGAAATGTAACAACGGTATTTTGAAAGCCTCCCTCAGTAGACAGAAATCGGTTAATTTATTGCGTTTTCGACGAGTATTAATTGCATGAAAAAGTTAATACGACCTAAAAAAGATCCAAGGCCACTGAACAATGCAAATCGGTCCGTATAACACAATATATTCAAAACGCTTTATGACTAGGCCGAGCGTCGGGTGGGAGAAAAATTCGGTTTTTCACTGTAGAGCAACAATCAATTTTGTCAATTTTGATGCATTCAGTAAGTTGATAAATTAATTGACATGTTTAGAGCGTCCGTCGAAAGCATCCATTTTTCCGCCTGTTTAATATCACGTATGACACCTCAAGTTAAATGAAAATCGGATTCATTTTAACATACTGTCAAGCGCAAGTTTTTGACGCGCACGTTTATTGCCAGAATAAGCACCCTTGCTATCACCTGTCGTTGCTGAGTCACGTTCGTCGCCAAAGGTCTACACAACGAGCTTTTTTTGCAAGATATGCTCTACATACTCAGCTAATATTCTTATAAATTAGTATTTTAGACTTTCATTTTAATTAGCATTTTACTCTGTTATTAAGCTAAAACACATTTTGTAAGCTGAGCACGTTTGTTTGTTAAGTGTAATTTCTCTTTGAACTAGACTCTACTTTCATATTACTGTTTACTTAACAAAGTGAGGCCTGAAAAGATCGGGAATATTCGATAATAAAGAAAACGTGACACTGCTGCAATGAATCGTTTACTTCTAAAGAGAAGAGCACACACTTCCCAAGCAATGCTGTCAGCGTCGTATTTATAATGCTCCAAAAACGAAATATCAAACATACAAGGGTGCTCCAGCTCAGGTTATCGAAGTACATAAATTATCTGGGAGTTAGAAATAAGAAAAATTTGGTTGAGGAAGGAATTACAGTTTTTAGTTGCTGTATGTGTGGTCACTAAATTTGTCTTGTTTAACTTGTTCTTGGTTTTTTTTTTAGTTCCTTTCGTCTGTGATACCTCATTTCTCAAATAGAAATATACCGTTCAGGGACATTCCTTTGGGCAAGGAAGCGAGAGATCGGTGACCCTTTAATGGAGCCGGCAGGTAATGACCACGTCAGCTGAAAGATGCGCGCGTACAAATGCAACTACCGTAAACTGCCGCTTATAAGCCCTGGGCTTATACAACTTCGTAAGGGGTTTTGGGTGGGCTTATAAACGGAGGGGCTTATATCCGGGGGGGATTATGAGCAGAATAATTATAAAAAAAAAGTTTCGAAACTAGCCACAGCAGTGTTTTTCGAAATACGTTTTTAATCTGAACTAGTTTTTAATTATGCTTTAAAACGTCGTAATAAAGCGAATTCATTCCAATGTTGAGAGCAAAATCAAAACTATAACAACACGAACGTAACCGGAACGCAACAAAACGGCAGGTCAGAGTTCGTCTTCGCTATCATTCTTGAAAGCTTTTATAAAAGCGGTGAGGCTTCCCGTACTTAATTTGAGGTGATCTTTGCTGCGGGAAGTAGCAAGGAGCGACAGGCCTGCACGACTTCTAACAATGGAAACAGTTATCCAAGAGTGCTTAATATTAAGAACACAAGGAAGACTAGAGGGGGCCTTATATCCGGGGAGGCTTATAACCGGATGTATTTTTGGTTTACAGGTAGATGGGCCTATAACCGGGGGGGCTTATAAGCGGGGGGGGCGGGCTTATAAGCAGCAGTTTACATTATGCCAAACAGATTTGTTCGACTCAAGGAGGCATTTTCGTTCCCAGAGCTACGCGGCTACAGCTGTCCAAATAGATCGTCAGGGCTTCGGGTACGAGGATACTCAAAGTCAAAGAGCCAATTAGATCCGGAGTGTGGGATGTCAAGAACGGCAAGGAACGTTGGAAAGTGTAAAACACACGTTTTGCAACTCAATCCTTTAGTTAGCGACGTTCCAGAATCTACGGGTTCCTGATCAGCGGATGATGGCCAAGAGCATGCGTCGCGTGTCCAGTTCTCGCTGCAGTATACAAGTAAAGTACAGACAATGTATGCAATGTGACATTTTGCGTTAAGTATTCACATATATAAGTAACTGCCAGCCACCAGTTTTGCTGGCCTGAAATTATTCTGTTTGCTGCTGTATTTTTATGTTTTCTTACGAACCTTACCTCCTTAATAACAGCTTCGCCCACTTTAAGATGACAAACATCTGCGATTTTCATTATCTTAAGCATCACCTATTACGTTTTCAGGTCCATAAAGCGTCAAACATTTGAAATTAAGCACTGGTTTACCGTTTGGCTTCAGCAATAGGTCGCAATCCATGTTTAGACAATTATTTGGTTGATTATTACTAAAAAAAAAAACTACAAGTGGTTGCATAATACCAAGAGGCCACGATACATGCGTTAAAAAGTACTAGTTCGAAAAACTAACATTTCGGTAGTGTAAATTTAGAGAAGCAGCAGAGAATTGGTTTGAATCCAACCAATTTTTGAATTGCCTAAACAGTTGTTTTCTTTTTTTCTTCTAAAAACGTTAGTCGGCCATGGCCAACATCTTGAAGTAGGCGTAAAAAGAAAATTGGCTGCCCGTGGATTCTATCAGTTCAGCTAGCAGTCAATTGTAGTTTACTTGTTTAAAAAGAAAATTAGCCCAGTACTAAGCTCTTATTACGGAATTTAAATTTCGTAAGAAAATATTCCAAAAATACAGCAGCAAACAGAATAACATCAGGCCAGCAAAACTGGTGGGTGACAGTTACTTATGTTCGAATACTTAACGGAAAATGTCACATTGCACACATTGTCTGTACTTTGCTTGCAGAGCACGGCGAGAACTGCTCACGCAACGCATGCTCTTGGCCAACATCTGCTGATCAGGAACCCGCAGATTCGTGATACCGCGACGAGAATGTCGCTAACTGAAGGATCGGTTTGCACAACGCGTGTTACACACTTTGCCACGTTTCCTTGCCGTCCTCTGCAAAATGACGACGTAGAATCTGAGTAAAGGGGGAACGTGACCAAAACACGACGGTAAATATTCCTTCCTTCAGTAAACGCGAACGCCCTTCTAACGAATTCAGCTCCTCAATGGTTCGGCCACTTTACACAAGTGAATGTTTTGGAAAAATTGCGACGTCGTTTAAAATAACGTGAATTTATTTTCTAACTCATTTTCCTTGGCATTGCCGTCGTGTAAAAGCTGAGGACAAACCTTGTGCATACGTAGGTCAAGACACTTGAAAAAGATCCCTAACTTCGGATGTAATTGGCCCTTTCAGTATCCTCGTACCCAGGAGCCCACGCTCTACTTGGACAGCGGTAGCTGCGTAGCTCTGGGGACGAGAGTGCTTCCTTGTGTCGAACAAATCTGTTTGGCTTTTAGTTATACAGTTGTATTTGCACCCGCGCATCTTTCAACTGACGTGGTTATTATCTGCTCCATAAAAAGGTCACCGATCTCTCGCTTCCTTGCCGAAAGGAATGTCCCTGAACGGTATATTTCTATTTGAGAAATGAGGTATCACAGAAGAAAGGAACTGAAAACAAAAAGGAAAAGAAGTTAAACAAGACAAATTTAGTGACCACACATACAGCAATTAAATAATTCCTTTCTCAACCAAATTTTTTCGTATTTCTAACTCCCAGATAATTTTTGTACTTCGATAACCTGAGCTGCAACATCCTCACATTTTTTATATTTCGGTTTTGGAACATTAAAAGTAAGGACGCTGACAGCATAGCTTAGGAAGTGTGTGCTCTTCTTTTTAGAAGTAAACGATTCATTGCAGCAGTGTCACGTTTTTCTTTATTATCGAATATTCCCACACTTTTCGGGCCTCATTTTGTTAAGTAAACAGTAATATGAAAGTCGAGTCTAGTTCAAAGAGAAATTACACTTAACAAACAAACGTGTTCAGCTTACAAAATGTGTTTTAAGCTTAAAAACAGAGTAAAATACTAATTAAAATAGTAGTTTAAAATACTAATTTATAAAGAAACAGCTAAGTCCGTAGAGCATATGTTGTTTGCAAAAGAGCTCGTTGGGTAGACCTTTGGCGACGAACGTGACTCAGCAACGACAGGAGAAAGCAAGGATGCTCATTCTGGCAATAAACGTGCACGCCAAAAAATTACACTTGACAGCATATTGAAAAGAATCCCATTTTCGTTTGGCTTGAGTTGTCGTACGTGACGTTAAACAGGCAGAAAAACGGATGCATGCGACGGACGTTCTAAACATGCCAATTAATTTATCAATTTACTGAATGCGTCAAAATTGACAAAATTAATTGATGCTCTACAGTGAAAAACCGAATTTTTCTCGCACACGAGGCTTGGCCTAGTCGTAAAGTGTTTTGAATATATTGCGTTATGCGGACCGATTAGCATTGTTCAGTGGCCTTGGATCTTTTTTAGGTTGTATGAACTTTTTCGTGCAATTGATACTCGTCGAAAACGCAACAAATTAACCGATTTCTGTCTACGGAGGGAGGCTCTCAAAATACTGTTGTTACACGAAGTTGTTGTTGTTGTTGTTTTTTTTTTTTCTAAATAGATTTCCCACAGTTCCAGAGTATTACATGTACTACGCTTAAATGTGAGTTGATTTAGCTGTTTAAACAAGCAACTTTTTTCAGTGTGTAGTTTTCTTTCACCATGCGAAGCTCTTCACCGACAGAAACCTCGCCTGAACCGCATATTCCTCTGGCCGCAGATGCTGAGCCAGGACCATACTGGCCAGTAGCAAAACAGCTTTGGAGAATCGCCTGGGAGTTCCACTGGGCTGGATTTGGTGTCCTCTTCAGCGCTTTAGCCGTGCACTCGTTCCTCGTCCTAGCGCAAGCGAAAACAAGACAAGGATTTGGTCGAAATCCCTTGTTTATAGCCATAAACGCTTTGCTGTTCACTTTAGGAACAACGCGAGGTTTATGCTTGTGTTTGTACCCTTACTCGTCCGGTGACAACGGTGTTAGATGTCCGTTTGGCTGGCGAGGTTGCTCTTCGGTATTACCTTCCCTTGTTTGACGTCTTCGTTTTGTTTGATCCATCTGGCGTTTCTTGAAGTCGCTAAGATACAAATTGGATCCAAAAAGCTCCAAAGTGCACGCTTTGTTGGGGGTATCATTACCGTTCACTTTGCTCTTGAAATTACGGCAGCAATAACAACCGCTGTCAACCCTGACCTTGTGCAATACCTGATCATTTGTCAGTCATTTTTCATCCTGTGGGGCATTCTTCTGTCGGCTAGTTTTATTTACAGCGGCTCAAAAGTGATTAATCGCGCTGGAAGATTAAAGAAACAGCTCGAGACGATTAAACTTGGAGGAAGTGCTACAAGGGCGAGCGGAAAGCGAAATAAAGAAAGGTCTATTAAAGTCACAAAAATCACGTTCGCGACAAGTATTTCGGGATTTGCTTGTTGTGGACTACAGATATATTCAATGTTCGGTGTTTATAGCTTGTACAACAGAGGTGTAGATCCTTCTCCTTGTCCGTGGTGGATGTTTCAGACATGTTTTCGATTGGTTGAGCTCTCTATGGCTTGTACAATAGCCTATAGTATTACACAGCGTTCCGAGCCGGAAAACAACGCCAACCTGAATTATCACAACAAATAACAATAAGCGACTTTTGTTCGGTTAACCAGTTGCCCTGTTAACAAAGTTTGGCTTGAGCCTCAAACAGTTAGCCTACGCTGTAAATCGATGTAAATGAACAAGGACGTGAGTAAAATCAAGAAACTGAAATTGTTCAGCTCACGGAGGCTTGTGGATTAACTAACAGTGTATCGTTTACTACGGTATTCATTGGTCTGTTTGCCGGACAACTGAGATGCCACACAAATGCTGCATAAATGTGTTACACACAATAAAACTGGTAAATATTTCAATCCGTGTTCCGTTTCGTAAAATCCTCAGTGTTGTGAACTCTTTGTGGCGCAGAAAAATGAAGTATTTTTAAAGTAAAAAGATAAATAAATAAACTAACCAACAGTCAGCTAATTCAACCAATAAATAAATAATAAATAAATAAAGATCTGAAAGTCTTGGCAAATGAAATTAGGCCGTAAGCCGCTCGAAGCAAGAACATGCTTTCAATTAAGCGCTGGGAAACAAGGAACTGCTCTGAAGCACGGTGAAAAATACAACGGGTGTTAACTGCGGGAAACACGCAAACCAATCACGGTTGGCTCTAGTTTCTTAAAGAAGAAACGTTTTCAGGAAACCTTGCACGACTTTTGTGACCTTCAAAAGTCGTGCTTCAAAGCCTGTTAAAGCCTCAGTCTTTTTTCTCGGTTTCTTTTCTTTCCATATTGTAAAGCCTGAAATAGCAATATGGATAGCATTAGTTTACCTAAGCTGTTTTGCAGTCTTCCTGGCTAAACACATCTAACTTCGAACAAGCGCATGCACGCAAGACAGTGGAATAAAGAAAATTATCATTCTCATTCATTCGGGATTTTCTGGTATGTTTAGTCTGTAGTTGCCTGCATGAAAAATTACTGCTAAACACCATTCCTCGTAGCTTTTTAAAAGTCCCTAATGCGGTTTCCTCTGGCCGGCCAGAATGAATTAGATGAAGCCATTAATATTATTGCCCCTCACTTGGTGTTTCGCAAATATTTAGCCCAAAATATGAATTTAATTTGGCATAGGTAACTGTAAAATCGTTGGAACAAAGAGCGTTTCTCTTCCATTTCTTCTTTTGTTTAAGTAATAAGACGAAACTTCAAGACCTTATTAAGGTTTGTGTGATCAAATATGAGACTTAAAAAACATGCAGGACTTTTGGTTTACATTTGGTTTGCACGCAGAATTTGTTGCTTGGGTTCTCACCCAACCAGCGGGTGAGAGAATTGTTCTAAAACGTTGAAAAGCAACGATAATTTTAACCCCACAACTAAGATTCTCCTTTCCAATTAAAAAAAAAACTGTTCAGGTATATTTGATTTGCAAGTTTATAGGACTTTGAAGACGTATCGTATTTTCAAGTAATCTAGTAGCTTATGCGCAACCGGTTGATCAGTATCCAGTTACTGAAAACATTTGTCAATTAACACACTTTTGGTTGTACAATGGTAAAATGCTATTCGCTGGTTACGAATTTCATATTTATTTAAATGAAAATTTGCAAAGGCGATATTGATCAAAACCGGACACTAATCTTTATAGCTGGTAGAGAGTATTGCAGGTGTACAAGTTAAATAAGGTAGTGTTTCAGTACAGAGTTCCTAAATTCATGAAATCAGTTCGATTTTCAGTATCAACTTAAAAAAGCATCTCCTCGATTATTCACCACCCCTTACCACTCAGTTGATTTTCTTGAGTTTTGTTTCTTGGCATTCTATGTTATTCTAGTTCCATTGGTAAACGCAGCTCAGTGGCATTATCGCGATTAAAATTGAAATTAGGATTGTACTTATATTTGTATTAGGTACTCTTTTCTAATGGCATTATATATGTATTGCTACTTCA